>VWZP01009377.1:1319883-1344929 GCA_013396995.1 Dicaeum eximium
CGGTCCGGGACACCCCCCGGGGGGCGGCGCCTGCCGGGGTGACACCCTCCCCGAGTGACACTGCTGGCGGGTGCAGCCTCTATTGCCTCGCACCTGCCGGGGGTGACATGACATCCTTTTACAGAGGTGTCTGCCGGGGGTGACACCCTCCCCGAGTGACACTTTTCAGAGGGTGCATTCTCTATTGCCACCCCCCTGCCAGAGGTGACACCCTCCCCGGGTGACACTGTTCAGAGGGTGCATTCTCTATTGCCACCCACCTGCCAGAGGTGACACCCTCCCCGGGTGACTCTGCTCAGCGGTGCAGTCTCTATTGCCACGCACCTGCCGGGGGTGACATGACATCCTTTTACAGAGGTGTCTGCCGGGGGTGACACCCTCCCCGAGTGACACTTTTCAGAGGGTGCATTCTCTATTGCCACCCCCCTGCCAGAGGTGACATCCTTTTACAGAGGCACCTGCTGGGCCATGACACTCCTCTGGTGACACTGTTCAGGGGGTACACGCTCTATGACACGCACCTGCCTGGGGTGACACCCCTTCGGAGCAGCGTCTGCCACAAGGGACATCACCCTCCGGTGGCACTGTCCTCCACCTTCAATTGGCACGCAGCTGCGTGGGGGTGACAGCCTGCGTTGGTGGCATTGTCCTCGGGGTACACCCTCCCTGCAGTGACACCCTCCCTGGGGTGACACCCTCCCTGCAGTGACACCCTCCATGCGGTGACAGCCTCCCTGCAGTGACACCCTCCCTGCGGTGACAGCCTCCCTGGGGTGGTGCTGCCCTTAGGCTCCTCCCTCCTGGGGGTACACCTGCCTCATGTGGGGACATGGCCCTCAGAGTGCACCCTCCTCTTGGGGCACCCTCCTTGTGGCATGCCTGGCTTGGTGTGGCACACGTCAGAGAGGTGCTGGTGGCACCCTCCTTGGAGTGACACCCACCCGAGGGTCACGATGTCCTTGAGGTGCTCCCTTCCCTGCCTGTGAGGGATGTCCCACCTGCCCAGGGGTGACACTGTCCTTGAGGTGTGTCCTGCTTTTGATGCTGCTTCCTTGGGCTGCTCCCTCCTTTTGGTGACACTGTTCACCAGCCAGGGGAGCTGCTTTTGGCCCAAAGAGCACATCCCACAGGGGGGATGCTGGGGGTGAGGGGCAGGGCTCCAAATGCACCCTCCGAGGGTGTGTGCTGTGCCTTGGGCTGGGAGACAAGGTGCACTCAAGGGCCAGTTTCAGCCAGAATTCCAGAAGATTTAATAGTGAAAGCAGGATGTTCTCCCTCATCTCCTACGTAGAACATAAATGTTGTCTGGACCACATGAATTGTTTACACTTAAAAAAAGGAATGGATGCTCATCCCAAAAAAGTAGCATGACTGAACACCGCAGTCGGCACCTAGCATATCTGGAAAGTGGTCCTGCCACATTTTAATAGTGTTAATTTGTAGCTCTTTGTTTCTCATTCAGATGCACGAAGTAGCAGAAGGCAGTCACAAATGCAATCTGCGCTCCAAGGTAATAAAGAGCTGTTTGGGAAGCTGGAACAGAGTGTGTAAACACAGGGTCCCTGATAAAATAATGACCAGCCTATGCAACTGCGCTATCATCAATAATAAAACAGCAACTTAATTCAAGCAACCCAATAACATAAATACCTAAAATAACAAGCTGGAGGTAGAACAGGAAGGTTGCTGTAACACAAAACCGTTTGTAGTATGATGAAACCATCTCCGCTCAACCAGAACAATTTATGTACGTGAAGGCACAAGAGAAACAGCATTTACAAACAGTAAACCCTGGATAAGAGAGCAAAGCTACAACCTTCCTGAGATGCCTGAGAAATCTCTGCCTTCTTCAGGCAGCTGCAAAGTTGTCAGCCCATGCAAGCCTCTACCCTGCAACCTCTGAGCAGCTCTGCGCTGTCTTTGGGGTTTGTTTGATCTCCCCTTCCAGTCCCGGCAAGCCCTGGCTCTGCCTGAAAGAAACACCACACAAAGAGGTGTGAACTCGAGTGGTGTTTGTTTAATGGTTAAACTCGTATGTTTAACAAGAGGAGATGCACTGTTCTGCTGTCCTGCTTGTGTCCTGAAAGCTGCTCACTAAATCTCACAACAAGCTGATGCCCTCAGTGTTTCCACCGCCTGTTGACACACAGAAGCTGTCTACTAGAAACATCAAATTAATATTAATCAGGTTTTTAACTTTACAGGGTATATTTTGGAGGCTTATAGGTTTGCAGAAGACTGATAGAAAGGCCTTTGCTTGGCAGCAAGGATGTCCCCAGGTGGGTCAGTGCCTTCCACCCTCTCCACTGCTGGTGACAGCTGAGAGCAGAGCCTGGGATGCCCCTGCAAAGCAGTGCCAGGGCTCAGGCTTGAGAAGGTTTACTTAATTTCCCTCTGGCTTTTAAGAATATAGATATGTCTGTGTGTGTGTATCTGTGTCGTGGGTACCTCGTTTGCAGACAGGGAGAAGGGAGCTGAGCTGGCAGGCAGCACTGAAGGGTCTCGAGGAAAAGGCTGGGTGGAGTGTGTTGCTAGGAGATGGAGACTCCAGTGTCTGGCAAAGCAGCGTTTTTATTTTTGGTGCAGATCACACAAAATGGTATTTGACTGTGAGGCAGGGTAGAAATCTCTTCTCCCTGCTTACATTCATCTCTGAACGATCTGTTTTGTGTAGTGGCTTTGCAGCTCATTTAAAACACAAATCAAATGTAGATTGTGTGGTGTTCAGTCCAGCTGGAGGCTGGGTGTTTGCAGTCTCCAAGAATGTTTTCTTTTCCCATTTTCTTTTTCCCTGCTCATTGAGAAATCTCTTGTCTGAGCAGCAGGAAATATGTCTCTCTTTAGGGGAGGGCATCCCCACATGCCTCTGGTTCCTTTGTGGCCGGTTGTCTCTCGTTTTTTCAGACACTGCGAGTTGGCAGTCAGGTTTTCTGGGTCTGGGCTTATTAAATACATCCTGCCAGGGCTTGTTCTCTCTTGCTTTGCTGCCTGTGCCTCTTGTTACACCCCAGTGCCAGCCAGGAGTCCCCCCACCCCAGCTGGCTGCACATCCACCCTCCTCACAGACAGGGACTGTGTGATGGCACAGGGAGAGCTGCCATGGAATACCTGGCCCTGCCCTCTCCCTGGTCTGCTGCCAGGGCTGGATTTACAGGAGAAATTAGGTCTGAGTGCTAAAATATGGAATGTTTTTGCACCCTTTTGTGGGATGCAGGAGTCCTGGGCAGACACACGGGTCCCTTGCAGCCCCCACAGATCTGGCTCATGCTCACATTCTGCTGGTGCTCCTCTCACACACCAAACTGCTTTCACTGGATATTCACAGGGATTTTTTTTGGAAACGCAGGGCTAAGCAGCAGGATGCTGAAGGGCTGGGAGGGCACCACTGGGTGCTGCCTGTTGCAACACTTGGCTTCAGTGACCATGGTGGACCTACAGAAGGGTTTGCAGCTGAACATCTCCAGCCGTGTCCAGCCTCCCACCTCAGCACCCTGCCCCTCTCACCACATTTGGGTGCCGTATTTTTCCAGTTCAATGCGACCCAAAAAATGCCAGGGATGCTGTGCATCTGTTAACACAAAAGCTCAACTTCTGGGGCATGCTATCCAACCCTTGTAAGTGCCCTAAATCTGTGGATTTTCGGTAGGATTTGCATTTCCAGTCTGTTTTGGGAGGAGACAGTTAATGAGATAATGCAGCAGTGGGCAAACTGTGACACGTGAAATGGGTTTTTTGGAATGTTGGAGAAACTGCATGCATCAGAGGCAGCTTATGCACATTAGATTTGTAACCAAGCAATTCCCATTTATATTATGTAAGTGATGTCATTTATCAAACCCCATGTAGCAGGCAAGAGCAGATGTTGAACCATTTGCGCGACAGTGTTGGAAATTAACTTTTCTGGGGGTGATTAAAATTATTGGTTATTCAAATACAATCTTGTCAGTGTAATATAATGGAACAACAAGCAGCATTATTCAAAAAGTGTAATGGGTGTGGGTCCAGAACCTATTATGGCCTCTTGTTGGCATTGAGTGAAGACCTGTGTGGCAATATGTGATGCTCTGGTGGGGATGTGAGCTGAAAACTCTGTATGAGAGTGGGCAAGGAGAGAGGTATCTCTTGCATTGAAAATAGAAGATTTTAAGCACACACATGATAAACACCCATTTCATGAGGAGGCTGCTGAGGGGAGACTGCCTGCCTGTGCAGGCACTGGGTGCACAGAACTCTAACCAGCAGCAAGAGAAAGGCATTATTTCTGAGAGGATTGCTCCTGCATGAGACTTCTGGATAAGATTTTATTAAGGGCACAAATGAGTAATTGGATTCCTCAACCCATTAGAATGTTAACAGGAATGAATTCCTGCTATCTTTTTATATGCCCTGTGACTGGTGTGATGGTTTGGTTGGGGGTTTATTTTTAAAGCAGATACTTGTGGTTGGGCTCTATGATCCTAGAGGTCGTTTCCAAATTTCTTAAAAGTTCTATGATTCTCCATGCACTAATCCCTTTTGTGCAATCATGCAATCAATCTTTTAGGCTTTGTCCACAAATATGAAGCCCAATATGGGATGTGAGGTGAGCCTTACGGAAAGGTCAGGGTGTATTTTTTTTTATTTTCATGCTGGTTTACCCTCCTTTTCTTTACAGGTTGTGGGCAGTACAGTTCCTACAGAAACTTTGTAGCCTCAGCAGCAAATTCTGGAAGACAACTTAGCTGGGTGAAGGCAAAATCAGTGAGCTGCTTGTAACAGCATTTTTTTCCAGTGGCTTGCCAAGTGTGTTTTCTTTTAGGGCATAATCTGTGAGATAATCCCAGTTCCACTGGGAAAGCACTTGCTGCTGAGGAGGAGTTTGAAGTTTATCCTCACCCTTCGCTTGGCACCCATGAGCATCTACTCCAGGGACAGACTGAGGAAGAGTTCAGGCCTGTGCAGTAGATCCAGCCTTTTTAGACCTTGACATGAAATGTTGTTTAAAGATCTGTGACCTTGCAGCCTCACTCCACTATTCCCCTGCCCTGTCTGAAGCATTTTCTGTATCAAACAGGGAGGAACAGCTTGTTCTCCACACCCACAACAGCCAGGACAAGGATAGGGCTAACATTAAACCACACACAGATGGCATGAAATGAAGAAATACTCGAAGAGAGGTTTGCTGAAGCGTCACAATTTGGATGGGGCCGTGGAGTGCAGATGTTCCTGCCTGGGGTGAAGGGATGCTGTGAGCTCAGTCCCTGCACGTCCAGTGCCTGGTTTGTGTCTCAGCCAGGACCTCAGGGTTTGGGTTCAGCCCCTGTGGGATGCTGGGCAAGCTGTCAAGGGTTATGTGCAGTTAAGGGTTGGAGTGCCCAAAGTAGGAGAAATGGAGCTGAGGTAAAGTACAAAAATCCCCTAAAAAGAAACCCTAATGTTTAAGTGGCTTTTATTTTATTTTTGCTTTCAAGCTCCCCACCTGGGGAATCTGCCAAAAGTTTGACCTCTCTTATTAACCCAAACTGCTCCACTTTTAACAGGGCTGAGCTGTGAAGTCACTAAGCCCAGAACAACCCATGGGGCTGATATTCCTCTGCACCTTAGGAGCATCTTTAGTGCCTTGTGGTACCTGCAGTTCAGCACAAAGCTTTACCTGGGGGAAATCAGGAGTTCTAGTTCCCATTTCCAGTTGTGTCAACCTATCACCTTCAATCACCATTTTTTAAGCAAACCTAGGTATTATATTATTTTAATTTAGCCCTCAATCTGTCTATGTTTGAGTTCCCCATCCTCGTAACTCATTCCTCCTCCCCGCCTGTGTCTGAGAGGGCATTTTAGGCTGGAAACTCTCAGACCTGTTCTGAAAAATGTCTGTATTTATGGCAGGGCATTACACTCGGTGGCAGGCTGTGACTATGATGGGTTGGCTGTACCTCTGACAAATTTGTCCCTGCTGTTGTCCCTGGGCCGGGCTGTAGCACATAGTCCTGTTTGTGTGTGTGTTTTTAATAACCGTGTTGTTTTAACTGAAATGCCTCTCTCTCCCTGGCCCTGGCACTCTCAGGGAATCGCTCTCACCCTCTCTCATCACAGTGGCAAACTGAGAAAGGTTTCCTTTAGTCAGCTGGGGGAGAGGAGGAGGATTTATGAATCGGAGAAACGCATTCCTGATGCGGAATAGCCACATTCCCCCTCCCCCCATCCACTGCCCCCCGCTCAATAAAAGCACCATTTGTGTGGCAAATAGCCAAGGGTTTTATGAATACAGCCCTTACTTTCCCCAGCTGCTAGAAACCTTTCTCAAATATGAATTAAAATAAAAAGCCTTGCTAGACACTTTTAGCGCTCATAATTCTGCTATTTTTGGTCTGCGGTGGGGAGTTCTTGCATCAGAAATCTTGGTTGGAGAGGCTTGAGTGGCTTCTTTCAAATATTATTAAATTGAAAAAAAAATCTGGAAGATGTATGACTTTAAATAATCTCCCACATTATAAGGATCATCAGGAACTCGATGTGATTACATCCCTAGATTTGATGCTTCCCTCGCTGTTATGGCTGTGAAATTCTGTCTCTGATATTTTATGGAGGCTTCCCCTTCCTTCAGGAGCCGTTGGGGTGAGTTCTTGAGGAACTTGTCCAGTTGAGATTAAGTATTTTTAATAAATCAACTACTATGGAAAAAAATTCCATGTGTAGGAATATCTTATAGGTTTTAAGAAAAGCATTTTAGGTTCCATCATGGGAATGACTTTTGGCAGGAGATGCGGGAAACCACAGTAGCAAGATGGTTGATTAAAAATCAAATTAAAAATCCATTTCTGACAGCAGAACTTCTTCCCCCTCCCCCTCACCCCCCTGAATACACTTTTGAGAGAGCAGCCTGAATAATTTGGATATCCACAATCAGTGACAGAGGGATCACCTTCCAGCAGGGAAGGGGCTCACACTGTGGCCATGGGCTCATCAGGACTTTCCCAAACATTTTGTGCATCTGTATTCCAGCCATGTGGCAGCCAGCAAGGCAGGAAAAAAAGTCTGGACAAATATAAAAACTCACTCACTCAGATTTTGAACATGAATCAAGAAAATGTGTCTGGGGAGTGGAATCTAGCTGTGTGTAGGTTGCAGTGGCATGAAGATGGAGTGGGTGTAAGTTGCAGACATTCATTGAATGGTCTCTCATATATTCCTAGACCTGTCCACAGCAAGGAGAGGTGGAACTGAGAGCAAATCTTGCCTTATGAATTAGGATGGCATGGCAACAGGATGGCTCGATTTATTTGCAAGTTTATTTACAAGAGAAGTAGAGATTTTCCCCCTCTGTTGCATTAGCCTGAAACCAAATCAGATCAGAGGTAAATTGCAGAGCCTCCTAGAGATGGAAAATCAGCCAAAAGGGCCTTTGCATTGGGATGTACACTCAGAAATTCAGATTTTTGTTGACTGGTAGAAAAGTGTGCGTTCCCCTCATTGCACATCAATCCTGGTAGGATCACCTTTGAGGATGAGAAGTGCCATGTCTGTACCTGTCTTCAAAGGCCCCCACAAAGCAGATTTTGGTTCCATGAGTGGCATTGCAGTGTGGCTGTGGGCTGGAGGCTGATCCAAGGCTGCAGCAGCAGTGTCTATGTGGGTCACTGAGCTCGGCACGGCCGCAGGGGGGAACGTGTGAGAGCTGTCGCACTCATTTGGACAGGAGCCTTAATTATCCAGCAGCTCTGATGAGAAATAATTGCTAAAGCCTTTAGCACAAGTTGCCATTGTCCAAGAAGTTGTTGTGCCTCTGCTGCTCCGCAGGAATTTTGTGCACCCAGGCTTTCCCTGGCGTCGATGGAGCCTGGAATTCCTGTGCTTCCAGAGGGAGGTAAGAGCTCTTCCAACAGGCAGTGATGATCCATCAGCTAAAGCAGGGGAACACTTCACAGCACAGCAACCTGACTGTGTACAACACCCTCTAAAATGTGTGTGCAAACAGCAACTTGCAACATTCTAAAGGGAAATTCCCCTCCAACCTGTGTGTCCTATTACCGTGGAAAAATCACAATTTTTAGTTAGGGCCAAAAGGCCAAAGTATTGTCACCAAAAGGACATTACTCTTATTTTACCAGAGGATTAACCACAAACCACACATATCAAAGGGTGCCTTCCCTGTTTCCCAGGCTTCTGAGTCAACCTCTCTCCAATGCTTTCTTTACTAACCCAGCAGCATATTGGGAAAATAAACATGAATTTAACCATGCATGTTAGAAACAAACAACCCAAAACCTCCTCCATGAGAAATAGCAATCTTTGGTCTCTATTTTGTGTTCCTAAGCAGCAGCCTCATGACACCCTAACTAGATGTGTGCAGCAGTAGTGCTAGATAGCCAGGGATATAATATTTTGCTTGGGCTGTATTGTGTGTTTATACATCAATTTAATTTTACAGTCTTGCTATGGCTGCTTTTATAAGCAGGGATATCATCTTACTTGTGTCCTGTTACAAGCCTGTGCATTAGGATAATTTTCCCCTTTTTCTCCCAATGCCTGCTGAATGCAGTCGACTTTTCCCATGGACTTCAGTGTGTGTTGTGTCAGGAATTTACTGACTGATTGGAGAAATGCTTTATTGTAATAATCCTGAATTTACTGATTGATTGGAGAAATGCTATATTGCAGTAATCCTGCAAATATTTTCTAACCAGATCATGTGATGCCAGACATCATCCTACAGTAGCATTTTTGGCCCATTCTCGTGGCTTGTGTAAATGAAAGCGATTTTCACAGCTGGCCTTCCCATCCGTTGCTCCTGCTGCCTCGAGATTAGATCTCCTAATCTGGTTTTATCATTTCTGTCAGTCAGCCATCCTGGTTTAATCCCTCCTGCTCTGCTGAGGCCACGGAATGCTGAGGATGCCCTCTGGGATGGGAGCCCTGGGGCTGGCGTGGCCGTGGGAGCCGTGCTCACATCCTCTGCAGAAGTCTTTGGAGACCTGCTCTCAGATGAGAATCTTCATTTTTCACAGCCCACTTGAGGGGAAATCAAAATGTTTTTGCCAAGTTTGCTGGGCCGGGAGGGAAAGTCTGGAAGGTGCAGATGTAGGTGGAATCCTGTGGGCTTCCCCTGAGAGCCCTCCACGTATTGCTGTGCAGGAATTGCAGTGACAAAGCTTAATTAGTACAAAACGAGGTCTCATTGAGTCACTCAGTGACATATCTGGACCAGGCTGGGGTGTGTGACAAGCAGGAAACAGCAGAGGACTTTGGGTCCTGTAAGCCTGCACATGGAAAGGGAGCCCTGCTGTGCTCCCCCACCATCTGAGCCGCACATGTTCAGCCAAGGTGCTTGGGATTTGGCTCTTATCTCTGCATGGGAGGAGTGGGAGATAAATCTGAAGGGTTTTCCAGACAAAAGGAACTTATCAAGTAATACTGAAAGCAGAGGGCGCAGAGCCAGGCTCGGATTTGGCCCTTGCTTTGAGCGGAGTGCAAAGAAACTGTGGCCAAGGATCAGCTGGAAAACCATTTAACCCTCCTTGAGACTAAGCAGCAGCTTTGCTGAGAAAGCCTGATTTGGAACACAAACATGAGAAAAATAAAGGGGTCAGTGAGTGATACAGTGACTGACAGCATGTCTTGTAGGACAACCTGCAAACTCGGCTGCTGAAGGTTATCCCATGTGGGAATGTGGGCTCTGATGAGGCAGAGCTATAAAATATGAGAGGTTATAGTGGGAAAAAATGCTGCTTCTGGTGCTTTTCACCTCTTCTGGTGTGCCTTTTCTTTGCCCTGCCTGCATCTCAAATTCTGGTTTAGGCATTAAATTAGTTAGGGCAAATAGAAGCAGAGGGATTAGCTGAACAAATTAATGCATCCTAACACTGAGGGCCTTTTTATTTGTGGAATTCCTCATTGTGTGTTACATCTCAATTGTCTCATGCACTATGTTCACTTGACCATATTTATTCTCAACTTATAAAGCGTCCAATCTGACTAATTTCTTACATTATTTATTTTTTTCTTACATATTATTACTTTTTTTTTCTTGCATATTATTTTTTTGGTTGTCCCGCTCCTTCTGAAGGTCCTTGAATGCATCCAGAGGAGGGTAACAAAGGTGGGAGGCACATCCTAGGAGGAATGGCTAAGGATGTTGGGCTTGTCTCATTTGGAATCAGCTTCCTGGGACATGGAAAGGGAGGTGCTGAGCTCCTCTCCCTGGTATCCAGTGACAGGACACGTGGGAATGGTTCAAAGCTACACCAGGGGAGGTTTAGGAGGAAGTATTTCTTTACTAGGAATGTAATTGTGTTGAGGAATTGTGTTTGCAATAATAAATTATAAATGAATGGTGTCTGCTGCTTTTTCTCCTTTCTAAAGGGATTGCAGCTACACAGGTGGGGAATGGTAGATGGGATTTTTGGCTAATGGCTGCTTATGCAGTTTAAAACAGGTTTGGGCTCTTGTACAGGGATGTTCTTGGGTGTCCATGTGCAGTAGGAGCAATTTTTTCTTTTAAGGAAGTCCTGGTGCTTCTTGAGCCACAATGAAGAAAGCCTGTGGGGTTTTTATTGTGGAACTCATAGCTGAAAGTCTGGATTCCTTGCTGCTTATCCTTCATTTGGAGTCCAAGGCTTTCCTGTTTTTATGAAGTATGGGACTCTGTACTATCTACACAGTTTTCAGCACAATCCAAAACACAGCTCCATACTAACTCCTACGAAGAAAATTAACTCTACCTCAGCCAAAGCCAGCACAGAATCCTAAGAAAAAATTCCACAAGAACTAACCTCATATCCCATCCTACTCCAGCTGCAGAGGAGAGGTTTTTGATCTGCCTTCTTTGACATAAACACTGAGCAATATCTATTAAGACAGCTTTCCAAAACAAAACCCCTATCAAAATAAAAAATTATATTTCCAAGGGCAAAAATGAGACTCATTGCTTAGTAAGAGTCATTTCACTATTCAAGATATGCGAGCCTGTGGGACATGTACTTATGATTAGTTGATATTTCCCAGTTATTTTTAACTGATGTATCATCTGATGTAAATCTCATTTTTATAAAATGCAGAGTAGCTCAAAGAATAGAGCGCCTCAAATCTTGATTCAGGCAGCTTTTTATCAACCTTTGGAATTGAGCAACAAACTAAGAAGAAATTAAGGATCTGTGTGAGATAAATTGGAGATGTAAACAGCTGCTGGGCTGCCTTTTGCATCCTGTAGGGAGTTTGTCTGCTTTTTATAGCAGCTCTTGTCACCTAGCACAGAGGGATTTTGAGCCATGGCTTGGGATCCCTCAGCACTGTTGCACAGCAGTCAGTTAATAGAAGACATTGTTCCCTGTAATGTAATGCTATTATTGTTTCAACTGTTTTGTTCAAGCTCTTTAATCTCTCCTCATGATCATCCCCTTCTGCATTTTTAATTATCAATGCTTTACGTGAAGAAATGCTGAAGTGTGAAAGATAAGGAAACATCCAGCATCCAGCAGCCCTTTGCTCAGAGGGGCTGTGATCAGGACTGCTGCACTGATTTGTTAAACCACAGCCTGTGTTTTATCAGCAACACACACACCAAACGCACTGAAATAAACACAGCTAAATACAGATTCTAACAGGAAAGGACCCCTTTCAGCACAGTGCTTCTGCTTGCTGGCTCATGTGAGAGGACAAACCAAATGAGTGCTTTTTTTGTAAATGAGGAATGATAGAATAGGTCTATGAGAACAAGATCAGGCTCATTTCAGATCTGGGCGTGGCTGGTTTGCTCCTGATTCAGATCCCTGAGCTGTCACACAGATGGCCTCAGCCAGCACCCAAGGGAGAGGGCAGTGCTCAGGGGACCCTGTCCTAAGGGGGAGCTGGCTCTGATCCAGCTAGGACACCCTCGGGATCTCCTCCTGTGCCCTCAGGCTGGGGGTTTCAACCATGCCCTGCAGAGACCAGGTTTGCATTCCAATATAACTGGTGAGACTGGCTCTGCCCATACCCTGTGTTTTCCTGCCCAGAACTGCTGTGCAGAAATGCACCTGTTTCTGACAGATTTGGCTTCACTTTATCATGGAACAATTCTCAAAAAATTTAAGCCAAGCTTTCCTATGGCAGGTCTAAGCAGAATGAAGTCTCACTACCCTTCTGTGCAGGTTAATCTTCAGAGTTTGAACTGGGTGCAGGTTCTGCTGTTCCTGATGTGTTGAATGATGTTGGGCAACATCTGCCAGCATCTCCAGCTGCCTGGGAGGTCTCTTCTACCTTAGATGGGGACTTCAAATATTGAAGAGGAAAGCTATTTTAGCAGGGCCTGTTGTGACAGGACAAGGAGTAGTGGTTTTAAATTAAAAGAGGAATGATTCAGACTCGATATAAGGAAGAAATCTTTGTGTGGTAATGTGGGTGGTAAAACGCTGGCACAGGTTGCCCAGCAAGGTGGTTCCTGGAATGTCCACAGCCAGGTTGGACAGGGCTCTGAGCAACCTGGGCTAGTGGAAGGTGTCCCTGTTCAATGCAGGGGAGGTGGAAGTAGATGGTCTTTAGGTTCAACCTAAACTGTTTTTTGGTTTTATGATAGCCACGGCCCCATTTAAAATCTTCCTGTCCTGCAGAAGCAGGGGAGGAAAGGGCACACATGGGACTGTTGATAATATGCTGAAGAAACAAGATAGAGTGTGCACAACATCTTTAAACAAATTGGAGCTGAGTATTCCTCCAGGAGCCCAACACAAACATTCCTCTGGCTGGTTGGAGATGGAGCAGCCCCCTGCCTTGTGTCCTACCCTCCGTTTGTCCATTCAGGACACTCTCCAGTCACTCCTGCTCTCCTCAGGCCGGGCTTTCTTAAATACACTGCAGGGCCTGGCCTGACCGAGATCAGTCGAGCAGGTAGGTTCTTCCCACATTAAAGCCAATTAACTTTGGATGGGGATGAGTGAGAGCAAACTTTAGTCCAGTTTTGCCTTCTCTGTGGATCAGTTCACGTTGGCTGAGGCTGAGTCTCACATCTTTCCTGGAGGCAGAGCCTCCTGTGCCTGTGAAGGCCGGGCTTACACGGAGCCATTAGAGCAGGGCAGGGCTTTGACCTCAAAATTGCACCGCTTGAAATTGCAGATGAAAAAAACTGAGTAAATAAAACAGCAGGCGAGCCTGCAAGTGAATCACTTCAGCTCCTCCAAAATGATCAGCCCTTGTTCCTGTGAATTAGGGGGCAGGAGCCATGCACGGCCCCAGAGGCACTGCAGAGCCCGACAGCCTCGGCGCACAAAGAGCAGGGACAAAGTGCCAGCTTTGGGAGGGCAAGATGCCAGCAGAAGCAGAGGAAAGCAGGATGAGGGGTGGGTGGGAGTGTGGCAGAGCTCTTGGGGAGCCATGGGGAGCGGTGGAGGGGCAGGAGGCTGTGGAGGAGCAGCTCTGTGCAGCCTCCTGCCCTGCCCTGGCTGCGGAGCCGCTGCAGCTGGCGCGGTGCCCGGGCAAACCGGGCTGGCTCCGCACCCCAGAGTTCAGCAGCTCCCAAACCAGACCTGATTTGCTCCCTGCCAGCTCCAGAGCAGCCTGAGCAGCGTGGATAGACATGCCCTGGGGATATGTCTGCATTGCAGTGTAGAGGTGAGACCTGGGCTGGGTGAGACAGACCTGGGCTGGTCCCTGGGAGCCGTGGGGCTGCAGAGCACCCAGAACTTTGTGTGTGTGAGGTGTGTGCTCCTGGGCTCAGGGGTGTGGAGCAGGAGGGAGGGTTTTCACCTCAAAGAGCCTCATGATGCTTTTGGGAACTGAGGCTGGGTGGTGGAAGGATTTTATGGACTGGCATATGTTGTGCTCATCAGTGGGGTGGCCATTCTGTAGAGATCACATGGAAGAAATCATAAAATTATGGATCAGTTAGGTTGGAAAAGGCCTTTGAGGTCATTGAGTCCAGCTACAAGCCCAGGACTGCCAAGGTCACCACCAAACCAAGTCCTCAAGTGCCACATCTACACATCTTTTAAATCCCTCCAGGGGTGGTGACTCCATCACTGCCTTGTGCAGCCCATTCCAACACCTGATAAACCTTTTGGTGAAGAAAGTTTTTCTACTATCCAATGTAAACCTCACAACCAGCAGCACTGGGAAATGGACAAATTGCTAGTGCTTAAATTGGGAAAAATACACTGCCCTCTTCCTTAGAGTGCCTGGATCTTGGGGTTTGACTGAGGACCCTCAGCCCCTGCAACCTGGCAATGGGACAAACCCCAGCCCTTCAGCTGGGTGGTTCATCTCCAGGAAACCAAACCATCCAAACAGATTTTGGATGACTCCAGAAAATACTTCCTTTTAAAGGTGTCTCATCTCCTGAGACTGTGCTGCAAATGTGGTTGCTTATTCCTGAAATTCTTCTGTATTAGAGAGAAGGAAAAAAAAAAAAAAAAGGCAGGTAAAAAATTGGTCAGAAGAAATTTTATCAACCCAAATCACAGGTGATTTTCAATGGGGTCTTGGGAAGTGAAGTCTGGCACGAGTCAGCAGCCCCTGGAAGAGGAGTGGAGATGATTTTCCTCCTGGCAGCTCCAGGCACCCTGGGAATTTCCTCTGCTCTCAGCACTCAGCACTAGATGGCATCCAAGGTGGGAATTTGGGCTCCCAAATCCAGTCCTGGCCTCTGAAATTATGATGGTAGCTGGATTAGAAAATGAGGATCCCATCTGGATGAGGGAGAAAAATCGAAAGGCCAAGGAGGTGGAGTTTTACCATCTCCTGCTGCCACCTCATTGTGGTGCAGCCCCCTCCAAGGTCTGTTCCACCATCTCAGCTGAGTGCTGGGCTGCCAGGACAGGAAATAATGTGACAGAGGGAAGACCAAAGGCACCATCCACAAGTCCAGGTGCATTCAAGGCTGCAGGGGTGCATTCACCCATCCTCTTTTTCCACCCACCCCCTGGGGGCTGGGACACACAGCACACATTGTTCTCTGTTTGTGTGGAGTCCCTTGGTGTCACCCAAGGTGTGCAGCCTGGGGTGACTGGAAATGCAGCTGCTCTGAGCTGGAAAACATTTCCCAATGAGGGAATTACCTTTGCATCGTCCACCTTGTTTACTAAATAAGCCAAATTGTCCCTAGGCCGTTGATGGGACATTTGGAGAAAGCAGAAGCACCATGAGAGACAATCCTTGCCTGGGAGAATTTTCCTCCTCTTTACCTTGCAGGTGTCTCCCTGCTGACGTGGGATGAGGAGGGGAGTGCCCAGCATCTGTCCCTGTCACCCATCTGTGTTCTCCTGGGTGAAAGGTGGGATTAGCCCCCCCAGCCCTCCAGCTTGGGTAGCAAATTATTCTCTTTTATCACCTCTCAACTATGCCATGGCCATAAGCAGGTTCCTCAGGAGAGGCAGCACCCAGGAAGGGGCTCAAATGCACACAAAGGTGTGAGGAGCAGACAGGTGATGGCTACATGGCCGTGGGTGGCTGCCTGGAGGGGCAGCAGCCACAGGAGAGACACAAGGCTCCCTCCCTGCCCTGTTTGCACTCTGCAGGTGACCTCAACAATCTAACGAGCACTGTGTGATTGCCAGCACCATTTCCTGTGCCCTGGCCCTGCTGAGAAGGGTGCTGAGGTCCTGGTCCTGAGGGGTGACTTTACAGCCACCTCTCCTGAGCCTTTTTACTCTGTCTCCAGCTGGGCAAAGGGTTCTCAGGTCTGAATATCTCACCACTGCCCAGAAACCATTCTCCCTCTGAAACACCTCTGTGCTCATGTCTTTTGTTTCTCTTTTCCTTGTGTTTTCCTGGTGTTTCCACAGCATCAGGGAGGGATGAGCTTTATCGAGGTTCTGCTAAAGGTTGAAATACTTCTCTTCCCAAAAGTATATGTACCTACAAGAAATAGCTTCAACCCAAGCCCTGAGTGGGCAGAGGCACTACAGACTGCTGTTTGTGTGTCCATTCCCTGTGCCTGCAATTATGGGGAAATTGCCATCGTGTAAGCAGCAGCTGTATGAATAACTCTATTATTTGTTATTATTAGTCCTAGATGTGTGTTTTTCTTGAGATCGTATCTGCACAAGAAGGCACATTAATAATAGCCTTTTGAACTGGCCAAGTTTAATTTCTATGGATCGTGAAACTTTTGAAGCAAGGTGCTGTTTATTGCTTTCTTCTGCAATCAAAGGTCTCAAGCCGCAGCAGAGAGAGCTCTGTGTTGTCCAGGCTGATTTCTTGTAAGGGCAGGCGGTCATGTTGAGCTCACCCTCCTCATCTGGCATCAGCAAAAGGGTCTCGTGTTACAGCCTGGTGCCAGCCTATTTTAGGAAGCAAGATTCCCCTTTTATGCAATTATTTTTCATGTGAGTTTAAGTTCTGCTCTCCTTTGCTCCTTTTCTGTTTTGGTCTGTTCTCTCTCTTGCCTTCAGGTGGGGTGTGTGGTACAGAAAACAACAGCTTCTCAGCCACCAAGGTGCTGAGTGTGGAAAACATGAGCAAGAATGGGCCAAGAAATAGGGAAAACCATGTGGAGTGTCCATAAAACAACATGGAGCTGCTGGAGTGAGTCCAGCCACAATCATCTGAGGGCCGCAGAACCCTGGGAGAGCTGTGGGGGTTCAGTCTGGAGATGGTTCCAAACAGACCTTAAAGCCCATTCCAGTGCCTAAAGGGCCTCCAAAAGAGCTGGAGAGGGACATAGAGAGGACAAGAGGCAATGGCTTCACAGTGATGGAGGGCAGGGGTAGATTAGATAGTGGGAAGTAATTGTTCCTCGTGAATTTTTCCTTGTGAATTGTTCCTTGGTGAGGTCCTGGCACAGGGTGCCCAGAGAAGCTGTGACAGCCTCATCCCTGGAAGTGTCCCAGGCCAGACTGGACAGGGCTTGGAGCAGCCTGGGGTAGTGGGAGGTGTCCCTGCCTATGGCAGGGGGTGGGACAAGATGATCTTGAAGGTCCCTTCCAACCCAAACCATTCTGTGATTCGTGTTTTCTCTCTGAGGGCCATTATTAGAAGCTTTTCATCCGAGTACAGTAGAAAATAATAAAATCAGGGCCAGGCTCCTTAATGCCTACCAGTATTTTTTGGGCTGCTTGTCAGGTGCCCACAGAAGCACACGCAGTCACAGAGCCAGGCTGGTGGTCCTGAGGAGCAGATGAACACAAACCCAAATTAAAACAGTGCCTTCTCAGACTTGTGTGATTTGTGCTTTTGCAGTTGGGTTTGTCACCCCAAAAACATTTTGCCCCACTTTCCCAGCAGCTGGTGGCACGAGGATTTGCTGAAATCAGGAGGGTGGAAAGGTGGGAGTGTGCCTGGGNTGTTTCAAAATAGTCTCATGGTTTGGAAACAGGAGGATTTTGACATTCAGTGTTTGAAGTTGGCAATGCTGATAAAGGAGATAAAGGGTCCGTGATGGAGCACACGAGTTATTTGTGGGCTGTTGGGCAATGACTGTCAGTGAACCTGTGTCTTTGTGTGCTCAAAGTGTAGTCCCTGACATTTACTGCCAATTTTAAAGGGATTTACTCTTTGCTATTTCATAATCCCTGATTCAGAGCAAATTTGCAGATTTTGAAGAGCAGAAGAGACCATTAATGCCATAGCCTGAGTCTCTGGATAGCTGAAGCCACCTAATTTCATCTCCTCCTGTACTGAGCCCATACTTTGTGTTCAGCTGCACCACAAAGCAAGATGTGAAGGTAGAAAGATCAACCACTAACCCAATACTCAAAAATGTGTTCCAAGGTTTTATCATTGTCACTATTTAAAATAAAGTGGGCAATGTGCTTCTCATTTTCCTTAGTCCACCTTCTGGTAGAAGAATAATTTATGCCCAAAAATTCACGTAAAAGCAAGTGTTTCTTCATCCCATTCAAAATAAAGGAAAAGATAAGCTGGATATATATCCCAGAGAATCTGCTTGGCTTTGTAGGGAAAATAGCCACCTTCTAGTGGTTTGATACTGTGGTGTGTAAGGCAACTTTGTGTGCATTTGTAAAGTCATTTGATCTGCATTAAGGTCAATATCATAACTTGAACAGAATTTTTTCTTCTTTACAGACATTTGTTCAGCCTTTGGAAATCCAGTGTCCCAAGCAAAATTAAACTGGCAGAGAAAACTGAAGCAAGAAGGGAAGTTTGTGCGCTTAGAGAGAAAATGAAAAGGTTTTTAAACTGGAAATGTGTGTGACAAGTGTGACAAGGCTTCACTATTAAAAATCTGTGTTGCAAGATAATTTTGGGGGAAAGAATTGCAGCTAGAAAGGGAGTGTGAAACGACTGGTTCATGCTGAGTCAGTAATTTGAGCGCTGTAGTTTTGTAATGTGCTACTAACCCAAACTGTGGATCCTACCACTCCTCGGTTTTTGGGCCTGGCTCTTATCACAGAAGCAAACAGCCTCTGTGAAAGGATTCAGAATACAAATGGGGGAGCAAATCCTTTTCAGAGCTATAAAACCCTCTTGTGTTTTAAGGAGCCTGATCGTTTCTGGCAAGACTTTCAAAGAAAACAGTGTCGAGGTCCTCTCGATGAATAGCAACATTAATATATGAGGTGTGTATTATGTAAATCCATGCTTCAGTGGAGCACTAGATAAGATAAATGGGAGCAAGGAGCAGGCTAAGGCTGCTGGTGAGATTCTGTGTGTGTGCTGTGCCCCTTGAAGGCTTGGTGCACAACTCAGAGCCCACTGAAGTCCTGCCCTCCCCTCCTGCTCAAGCGGCTGCTGCCGTGGAACGATTAAATTTTGTCACCACATTGGCACAACCTCGCTCAGCCACAGCATTGCAGGGCTATGCCTGAAAAACCTCTTTTCTCCCTGTTTTTCTGCAGAGGCAGGGAAGTTCTTCCACGGCAGAACTTGGCTGTGCATGTCCCCTACATCCCCCTGGCACTGCATGGCACGGAGGGATCACCAGGGTTACAGCAAACCCAGGCTGTGTGCTGGAGCAAATATTTGGGGAGGGTCCAGCCTGGCCCTGGCAAACACGTTGAAATTCTTGAGGCTGGTGGACAATGACTTATCAAGATAGAGAGACCTGGGAGCTGATAAGCCCAGGGACTTGTGCATTGTATACAAATACCTGGCCTGACCCTCACAGCTCACGTGAGGCGTGATGCTGGAGCTCTGCCCTGATGAAACTCCATTTTTTTGTTGTATAATTGTGCAAGACAGGCTGGACAGAGAGTCCCCACATGTGGGGCCACGTGCTTGACCTTTTTCTTGTGCTGCTTCATCTCTTGATGAGCCCAGATATTGCTCCCCTTTTGGCTTTTTTTTTTTTTTTGCTTGTGATGTGTTCCAAAAGCATCTCCAGTTACACACCCAGATCCCTCCAGTACCATCCCATCAGAGCAGAGTCTTGATGCACTTTGGGAAGCACAACCTCATGTTCAGCATCCCTTTTCCTGCTGCCCCACCGTGGCCACCACACACCTGCCCCAGCAGCACCCGTGTTCATCATCTCGCTTTGAAGGTGATGCCAAAAGCTGTGGGGTGGCCCATAAAAACGGCTCGGCCTAGACGTGGAAAAAGATATTAATTTTTCCTTCACTTTTCACTTGGATGAGGAGCATTTTCAACCAGGTCATTCAGACAGTTTGCGACCAGAAATAAATCCAAGCCGAAAAAAATGTCGGGCGGACCTGTTTACTTTACAAACCACAAATGTTTGTATCCTGCAACAAATACCCGGGAAGTGCCTGGACCAGACATTACAAACGTGTTAACTACCCTGCGTTAAGCAGTAATCGATTCGGGGCGAAAAACCCGAGCTGGACCTCTCCTCTGAGACTGCTCTTTATAACGGGGCTTTCATTTAGCCCCGGCCGAGCAGCGTAATTTAACCACGGCACATTCTTGACTTTCAAACAAACTCCTGGGAGCTGGCCAGCCCCAGCACAGACCCGGATTTTACCAGCCTGGAAAGGAGGGTGATGTTCCACGTCTTTCATGAGCTGTTGTTGACGGTGAAAATGCCTGCCCACGGTAGAAATTGGGAATTCCACACATAAGGTTACACTAATAAACGCGTGAAAGGATTTGGGGGAAATCTATGAAAATACTGGTCTGTTGAAATGCTTTTTTCAATGCCAACAGTTTTAGGGGGAAGGTGTATTATTGAGGCCTGAATTTTTTAATAATTAGCACGCATCAATAGTAATTTAGAGTGCTGATTTTTGATTTTTGCAGTCCAAGTTTGCTCGTTTCTCTGTCGATACTGGGCCAGGACCTGCTGAGGTGCTTTGAGGAGCCGGAGTTTGGCATTCCCAAGCGAATGCTGAGGAATGGCAGTAGATGGTGCTGTTATTCTCTTTTTTGAGGACGAGGATGGCAGACGAAAGACAGGCACAACTGTGACTGTACATAAAGTGTTACCAGTCCCCAGTGTCCCCAAATCATAAATCAGGTTCCTTCAAATCACGGGGTTTGATCTTTAGAAAATCTTAAATTAAATAACGTCTTTTATTACAGCTCCTGTGTTTTGATCTTTCGGATGAGATTTCGAGCCCACATTTTCAAGCTTTTTGTTGTGATCATGTAATTTGAAATTTATACACTTTCTTTTTTTTTTTCATTTTTGTAATAATGTGAATTGAAATCCTCCAATCATGTCAAGAGCCAGGAAGATTTAGGGGAACTAAATTAAATTAGGGAGAAACATCAGGGTTATGAAACTTGGCAGGAATACAGATGCTGGTTTCAAAACAGACTGGACTTTAAGTTGTTGGCAAATTGAATGGTGCTGACCCTGAGTGATTTGTGAAGCCAGGAACGGGTCTGTGACCACAGAATGTCCCACCCCTCGGGTCACTGAGGCACGTGCCTGAGGGCTGACCCTCCTGGCCTTCATCAGCCTGGATCCCCAATTTCCTGGGCAGCATCAAACGCTGCATCAGGATGACATTGATCAGCTAATTCTTTTTAATGACCCCAAGGTTTATGAGGCTTGATCCTTCCCAGCTGCACTGGGGAGGGCAGAGCTGGGCCCCCCTTGGATTTCACTTTTATTTGCCTTTCTCTGCAATGACAGGTCTAACTCCAGCCTTCGTAAAAATTTAACAGGGCAGTGTTGACTGTGCAGGTTGGACAACCTGGCGCCAGGGATGGTGTCCAGCATGGGGACACAGGCAGGGGACATCCTGCCCTCAACCTCCTCCTGCCATGGGGAGGGCAGGGCATTGCCCCCACTCTTGGCCCCTCTGAGGGTGTTTTCTCCAGCAGCAGCAGCTGGTGATGCTAAAAATACCCCTGAACAGGGTAGTGGTGGTTGAGCTTTGGACTTTTCAGAAGTTTACTGGTATTTTGGCCTCGTGACCCCAGTTCAGGCCACCTGATGTGCAGCACGTAAGTGTGGTCTGATTTCCCCCTTCTGTGGGGAACAATCTCAGATAAGGGATAACAATCACCTCGCTTTCTTATTTTAGGATTGCTGTAGCCATGGTCATTAGCAGCTCCAAGAAATACAATAGGCAGGGCCTGGTCCTCCCACACTGCGTGTCCCCTCTCCAGAAGAGCTGCTGCCAAAATCCTCCCTGTGACAGAAAAGCCAGGCGGGTTCCCAAGGAAGAGCTGGCTGTAGGTCTGAGGGGGAAGGGGTGGCGTGGCATGGGCAGTGCATCAAAATGAGCATCCCACCGGGCACACTCCAGGCACCAGACTGCCCTGCAACAGCATCTGTGTTTGCAGCACATCGGGAAGAGCAGAAGAGTTGCAACCTGGAGAAGAGAAGGCTCCAGGGAGACCTTAGAACCCCTTCCAGTACCTAAAGGGGATCCAAGAGGAGTGGAGAGGGACTTTGGACAAGGATGTGGAGTGATGGAAGTGGGAATGGCTTTGAACAGACAGAGGGCAGGGTTACATTAGGTATGAGGAAGAAATTCTTCCCTGTGAGGGTGGGGAGGCCCTGGCACAGGTTGCCCAGAGAAGCTGTGGCTGCCCCATCCCTGGAAATGCTCAAGACCAGGTTGGATGGGACTTGGAGCAACCTGGGATGGTGGAAGGTGTCCCTGCCCACGGGGAATGAGATGATCTTTACGGTCCCCTCCAACCCAAACCATTCCAGGATTTTGGGACACTCTACACTTGTAAGTGCAAGTGTGGGGAGCAGCCCAGAGCACCAGGGCCACGTCCTGCCCAGCCAAGGAGCAGCCCCAGGAGCACAGGGACAGGGCTGGCCAAGGGAAGTGCTGCTGCCCAGCTGTCCTGCACCCCAGAGCTCGTGCTGGACTGATGGAACACGTTGTAGGGACACCTTAAAGCTGTGCTGGGCCAAGGGGAGTGGGATGGGGTAAGCAGGAGCATAAGGGAAGGCTGCAGGTTCACTCCCTGCTTCAACAAATAGTTATTTTATGTTAAATAATGTGTGAGATAAACTACTTCCATGAGCCTCTGGAGCCTTCGCCCTTCCCTTCTCTCTCCCCACACCAACCCTGTGCACCTGGTGCAAAGAGAAGCTCTCACAACCTCTCCTTGCCTCCTCTTGCCCCAAACCAGACCTTACTGTCCCACTTGAGCACCCTCTTCTATGGAGATGAAAGAAAAAAAGGAAATACAAGAACATTTTTACTGTTGTTTTTGGTTTGTCTTGGGGTGGTTTTTTTTGGCAGATACCCTTTGGCCAGGATCATGTTGACTGGTCATGATGAGTGAGTAAGGTACAAACCTCCTCTCAGTTTTTAAGTTCTTGACGTGTCATGGACAGGTTTCCACACAGTCCTGTCCCACTGATACAAAGATAAAAGGGGCAGCAACAAGTTCCTGCCCTTTTGCCCGTCCCAGGAATAGCCTTAAAAGAGATGATTCTCTTAAAATGACAAGACTGAATGAATAAAACTCAATTCCTCTTTTCAAACTGTTGGGTTATGAAATAAATCTGGGAAAGAACAAGTAGTACAATTTTTGATCTTCCCAGAAATTATATCAGTGTATTCCTTGTTTACCAGAGGTTTGGTCCAGCTGGGGTGGGGAGGTGGTGAAAATCAGCCCTTCTTCAGAAATGCAGAAAAAAATTCACTAGTAATACAAATTCAGTTCAAAGAATTTATATAAAGCAAAACCTCAGTCCACAGTGAGAATTTCAAGTCTGACTGAAAGGAAAAGCTGAGGTCCTGAAGGATACTGTTGCATGGTGTATTTGATAATTCCATTTATGAATAAACAATTATTACCAATGAATCTCTTGCATATTATTGACAAAGGCACAGAAGCTGCTTTTTGGCACTGCTGACTTACCCATTGTCAGATGTGAACTGGGCAATTGTAGTGGCTGCTGCTCCCTTAAGAAATTGTCCAAGATTCAGATTTGTGTGCCCTGGCTTGCATCAATTAACAGCATAATCTTTTTGTTATGAAAATGCAAACATAAGTAGCCTGAGGGGTCTTGTAAATGCAAATACAAAACCATAATTTCAATTTCCCTGAAAGTACAAGAAAGCTTCTTTTTTTTTTTATTTGCTGTCACAATGATAAGTCTCGATTTTTGTTTGTTTTGTTTTGTTTTGTTTTTTTTTCTCCTTGCTTTGAATGCAAAATGGAATTTAACCCAGGGAATCAGCAGATTTGGGGATGTGGGGAGGCTGGAGCCAGCTGCTGGAATCTGTGGGGTCCTCTAGGCAGGGCCAGGCTCTGAAGGATGAAGGGAAGGTGGATGCTTGGCCCCACAGTGGATGTGAGCTGGGCTGGGCAGTGTGCCCACAGCTGGGGGAGAATTCCCTCGTGAAGATTCTTTCCACCAGCTCCAGGCATCCGAGGAGCCTAAATTAGGCACCCACACCTCTGCCACGCTCAGGGGAAAGACAGGGAGACCTTGAGATGTGTCCTTGCAGGCAGCTTGGTCCCCTGCCTGGCTGATTGGCACCATTTTGGGCCAAAAGTGATGCTTTTGTATTCGGTGCCATGGGGTGATAATGGGCAAGAGTGCCCTCAGTAGCAGGGTGGGAGGTGGCACCTGATTTCACATCACTGAGGCATCACTGATCACATTAATGAAAGAACTGGTGGAATGTCCAAGGTCTCTTTCCCCCTTTCTTTTGACACCGCACATATAAAAGTAAAATTTGAGAACAGCCTCTTTTCTTTCTCCCTCCCTCCCGGGCTGGCCTCAGTGTGCCCACGTATGTGTCTGAACAGATTCGTGGAAAACCTGCCCTTGCCCAGGCGCACTCTCCAGCGCTCGGGTTGGAGTATGCAGCTCCGGGAGGAGCAGCAGGGAAGGGTGGCCTTGCCGAGGGGCTCTCCCTGCCCTCCCTGCCTGGGAATCACCAGGGATGCAGCAGGATATGTGCCACAACACAGGGGAGAGGCTGAGGTCAAGTGCACGACCCAAAAATAAGAGGAGAAGTGGTTCAGCACTGTCCTGAGAGAGAGCAGCTCGCTCCCCACCTCCTGCACCCTGCTCGGAGCGGAGCATCGCCCTCCTGCCAGCTCGGGTTCCTGGGAAAACCTTTCCTTTAGTTCCTTGATGATTTTTAATTAGCCCAAACGAGCCATTAACCAACACAACAATCCCTCACCCGACTCTCGCTACACTCATTCGGTGAAGGTGCTGCTGCTGCGGGAGGGCGAAGCGGCCGCGGTTCGGCGGTGGCACCTGGCAGGGTGGCACAGCCAAACTTCAGCCCAGGGTGGCCCCGCTGGGGTCTGCCAGGGTCCGTGGGTACCACTCACATCATGTCCCCTCCCCTGCCTCAGCGCACGGAGCAGAGCTGGAGGGCAGGGAGAAAAAAACATGAGGAAAATCTTTATAAAGTTATTTGTTGTTAGTCTTCTGCCCCTTGCACCGTTCCCAGCTTTCGGGACTGCTCCAGCCTTGGATCGGCTGGTTGTTTTCCTTTCCCCCTGCACTCCTGTACGAACGAACGCTAGAGGCTCCCTCCTTCTGGTCTGCGAGAGAAAACTTTAGTTCCTAACTTTTTTTTTTTTTTTTTTTAACTTCCCTCAGGAAAAAAATGTGAAACTAATTATCTATGTAAAATGTCAGATGCAGGAAAGGGGCTGTGCTTACTTGGATATCCCATCCGAGGCGAAGTGACTGATTTTTTTTTTTTTTTCTTCCCCTCTTCTTCTTTTTTTTTTTTTTTTTTTTTTTTTTTTTTTTTTGTGGGGGGGAGAGTCCTTCGCTAAAAAAAATGGAC
>VWZP01009377.1:1345934-1382819 GCA_013396995.1 Dicaeum eximium
CCCGCTCCCGGCGCTGCCTCGGCGGCGCCGGGACCAGCTCCAGGTGGAGGCAGCGCTCTACGATCGGCCCGGCTCGTGTTTTGGTGAATAATGGAAAACAGCAGCTCTGGCCGCTCTGGTTATCGTGTCGCTCTGCTGGCGGCTCTTTCTCCCATCTCGCTAAAATCCTTTATAAGTCCGGAGCGCTCTCGCAGCCTCTGGCAGAGGTTTGGGTTTGCCTGCCCTGCTCGGCTTTTTGGAGATGCGATGGCTTTTTGGAGATGCTGTGGCATGGAAGGGAACTGTCAACAGCGCGTCTCAAAAAAACTTTTTGCATTCCAAAACATCAACCCTTCCATTGTGGCTGAATATTTAATTGACAGACACAGGCAGGGGAAATCAACTGGCTTCCAACAAAGAGATTAATAACACAACAGCACGTGAGTTTAATACTCCAGACACCACAGTCTTTAAAACAATTGTTTCTGCTTAGAGCCCATTTTTTAAAGACTGTCAGTTTGATTTAATTTTTATGCAGTTTATTGATCATCTGGTGTATATTAGGGGGCACTAATACACTAAGAGGAGAGGCATGGTTTTCTCTTTATATTCCCACAAGAATAGGGGCCAGTGCAGAAAGCTTCATCTTCTCTGATCTGGAAAAAATAAAAATACTTGATATTCCATGTATGAAACTAATATAAGTAGAAACATAACTAGCTGGACTTACCTCACTTATTTAAGCAGAAAGTCGAATTCCTAGTAAAACAGCTCCTAGAAGTCAGAAACTTTAAACTTTTATTTACCCAAGTTTTCCTAACTGGAGGCGTTCCTGGCATGAGTAGGTGCTATTTGAATGGGGAAAGGGTTTTGCTTCCCTTTCTCTGGGCTAAGGGTCCTAAATGAAAAAGCAGTTGCTTGACATGTGTTATTCTACTTCTGCTAGTTTGGGTAAACAGGATTTATCAAGCATCACTGGAAAGTATTGTTAGCAGGGAATAATGTGATGCAGCAAAACTTTGATTGTTGCTTTGTTTCAGGTTGCTACAGGTGGAAATCGGGAAGTAAACACCAGAGTTGGCTTGTTTAGGGGTTTTTTTGGGGGTTCTTCGTTGTTGTTTTGTTGGGGTTTTTTTAGGGTGAGGAGCATTTAAAAGTAAGAGCATGAATGCAACAGAAAGTTTAGATGTGACTGATCACTTGCAGGTGAAGAGCATGGGTGGGACATGGTGGGGGAGATGATTATGGGATGGAGAGCCCATGATGTGTGTTTGGGAATGGAATAGCTCAGGATGGGTGTTTGGGGATGGGCTTTGCAAACACACCCGGAGCAGGACCAGGAGTATCTGACCTGCCAGTGGATGACTGGGCATGAGTTGCTGTGAAAGCTGCCCTGCTCATGGGAGGCTTGGCTTGCTCTTCCCTCTGCCTTTTGCCAGGGAAGACTGTGAGCTTAGAGTTTCCAAGCACTTGATTCCCATTTTCTTTTAAAAAAATCCCCAAAAAACCACTTGGAAAGTGGAAAAAAGGTGCCCTGGCTGAATCCTTCCTGTAAGAGAAAGGTGGACAGGTAAGAGTTGAAGGATATTTACATATACAGTATGGGGAAAAAAAAAAAAGTCCTGTATAAGATAATGAGGAGCAGAATTGGGTGAAATGACTTCTTCTGAGGTGGAGGGACCAGCAGAGATCTCCTGCTGGTGCATGTGGGCACATGGCCAGTGGCCTCCAGTGCAGTCAAACTGAGTTACGCCTCTTGAGCAGCTGCCCAAAGGCATTCAGAGAAGCAGGGAAACAGAAGGCTTTTTCTCATTTGAGGACCACTTCAGGAAATGTTAAAACTGGCCGTTTGATTTGCAGAGGCCTGTGACGCTGCACTGGCTTCTGCTGCAGGTAATGCCATAATTCGGCCTTGAATTGGTTTTCTCTCTGAGGGGAAAATGAAAAGAGTGAACTATGGCTGGAATGTTTTTCAGAAATGACACACTCTCTGTGAGGCTGTAGATGTGTACGAACCCTTTGTTTACACACAAATTTAAACAAATTACCCAGAAGACAATTATCATAAACATCTAAGAAAGTGTGAATTAGTAAAGCTGAGCTATCAGGAGCTTCCTTAAGCTTTAATTTGGTGAGAGTAGTTACAAAGATCCACATTTGTCTTTCATCCTTAAGCAGTACAATGGTTATCTTGATAGCAAATGCATAAGAGGAAGATTTGTATCTTCTTTTCTTGCACAGCAGCGGGGTCATGGAGCATGGAGTGGGTTGGATGAGGATCCACTGGACCAGACCCTCCATTCCTCCTGCATTTCCAAGTTGAGTTGAGTTGGCAGGGAGCTGGCTGTTACTGAATGAGCAGCCCACTCCTCTAATGAGTGCACTTGGCACTCATAAATCCCTGGGCTCTGGCATGAACAAGAGGTTTGATCGCCAACGCTGTGAACTTCCCAGAAATTCCATGCCCGTGCTTTAACTCAGTAAAAAAAGGCAGAAAAGAACTGAGTGTGCATTTATTAAAGCAGGTCATGCAAGGGGGGAAAATAACTTTCTACATCTGCTTCCTCCTCTTGGGAGGGCTCTGTTTAAAGGATTGGAAGATGCTTCCTGAAATTGTTCAACCACAGCCGAGCTTGGTGGTGTGGAAGAGTCCCCACTGCCCTGTCCCTGTCTCCTGATCACTGCAAAATGTCTGAAAATATGATTGAGGGGGTCTGGGAGGGTCTGAAGTTCCCCCTGCTGGGGAGTTGGTTGGTGTCTTCTCTCTGTAGAGTGGTGGGGAACTCTCTGAGCAGCACAAGAGGCGTGATGGGTGGACCTCACTCCACCTTCAAATGATCATCCTCAGCCTATCCCTCTGCCAGGATTTTCCTGCACCTCCTATTTGGAGTTGTTATTTGGTGGAGTTGAGGTGACCCTGGCTGGGGCAGATGTCAGGGGTCACCTTTCCCTGGTGCCATGGGGTTTTGGTGTCCTGCAACAGCCACCAAACCTCCTCCTGATGCAGGAGACGTGGCCAGGTGGGGAAAAACCTCCTGCCGTGACCCTTGAGGTGGGATGTTTTGGAGCCTGGCCCCACAGATGTAGCATCTAGGCTTAAATTTACTCCTCTCAGACCTGCTGTTTTCCCTTGGCAGGGACTCCTGGTGTTCAGCAAGCTCTGACCAGCCACCTGTGCTCTGCTGACGGGTGCTAAGTCAAGCGTTTAATCTCGGAAGAGGAGAAGGCTGTGTCAGCAAGGGTGATAGGGCAGATGAGGGTCTTCAGTAGCTTGTATTTGTGCAGCTTGTGCAGGTAAAACAGCTTCCAAAAAGTCCTGCTTGTGCCATAAAATAGAAGGATTTCATCTGGCATACCTGCTTCTGAGGCTTGTGGAAATTTGGTTTATGGGAGCATATGTTTCAGGCTGGTGGGATGTAAACTGAACATAATTTACTGCCCTTCTTCTTTTCTGCCTCTAATTTAATTTTCTCTCTTCTGTCAATCCCAGTTAATCTGTACAACACAAGTTTTACTGCCTTGGGGGGTTATTTGAAGCAACAGATGGATAGACATCTTACAACCTTAATATCTCAGCAGCTTTCTCACAAATTTGGCATCTCCTGTGGCGAGCTTGATGCTGAAATGAACTTCAAAAGTAAATATTTATGCTAGCTGGACCTTGACATGTTTATGTAAGTGGGGATATAATCTTATAATTTGGGCTAACAGTTTAGATTACTCTTGACTTTCCTCATCTGTGTAGAAAATTGTGTAGTCCTCCAGCTCTGAGAAGCAAAAAGGATTTGAGCCCAGTCGCTTCATCACAAAAATTGGTGCAAACAGGCCTGGGATTGTCATTTTAGTGTAAGGAGTGGGAGGAATTGGAGATGAGGGGTGAGGTTAGAGTTATTTGGATGTTGTACAGATGGATGTGATGAGCTAAGCAACTTTGCTTTGTTTGGGTTGGGGCTGTTGTTTTTATTTTTAGGACTACCCTGCTGCACAGCACTCGCTTGTCACATGGGTAACATCTTCCTGTGCACCTGAAGAAGATGCTGAGCCAACCATTTCTTGTTTTCAGCAAGGGACAGCAAGGCCTGAGTGTACCAAAGCAGCTGGACAGCCCCAACCCCTCGGTGTTGCCTTCTCCCTGCTGTGTCTCCTCCGTGTCGGGGAGCACTGAGCCCACAGCACGCCGGAGAAGCTGTGTGGGTGGAGAGTCATCGCTGTGTTTTGAGCACCCCTAGGTGGGGTTTGGTCCTTGATGTTTATGTATCACTCCATACCTGTAGGATCTCCTGGTGGCAGCGAGCTCCTGGCCAGGGATGGCTGCTCTGGAGGTGCTCTGGCAAAGGCAGGGTGGCAGCAGTGGCACCTTGGCATGAGGTTGTTCTGCAGCTGGATTTTGCTGTAACTTGGGAGTAAAGGAGCTTTTTTTTTTTTTTTGAGCCTGGAAAAGCTTCTTATTGAACCAACAGTCAGCACCTAAAGTGTGATACCCATCTGTTGTGCCTCCCTTGAAAGACCAAAGGAGCCAAAGATGACTGGAAGTAAAGGCGAGAGAAATATTTTGGGAGGTGTTTGAAATCCACTTTTTCTGCATTTGCTTTGTGAAAACAAACAAACAAACAAAAAAAAGACAGCCGACCTATCAAAAAGAGATTATTAGTGACAATTATACTTGAGGTGTTAATTGCAGAACAAGGAAATGCTGTACCTATGGCAGACTGAGTCCTCAGGGGTATAAATCTGTTGGCTTTCCCAAGTTGGTGGAACTTGGCCAGCCTGAAAATGTGTCTCCAGGAAAAGCAGAATTACATGCAACTGCTCCATGGCCAGGAGTGCTTTAAATCCTGTGTACCTGCTGCTGAGACAGGCAGGAGATGGGAATCACAATTACAGCAGATGACATTTTTTTAATTGTCTGTTTGTAGTGAGCACAGAAAATAATATAAACATCACTCCCAGATCAAACGGATTATTTTTATACCCTTCAAATCTCAATTTAATATGCATGCCTTTCCCAGGCTGCTTTGGTCTGGCTGTTTGTCTGGATACAGGCTGGTGGTGTCTCTCCGTATGCGTGTGCTCCGTGTACCACCCAAAAATGGTTTGCATACCACAGCTGGGGAACCTCTGGCAAACCAGAGCCCCTCTTCAGCATCTGAGATAGGCAGGGTGTTTGTGTGGCCCCATCTCTGCCTGAAATGCCTTCAAAGGCGGGGAGGCAAAGGCCCAGCTCTGCTGCGTGGCTGCTGCCGGAGCGGGCTCCGTCCTCCCCGCTCCCTTCACACAATGCTCCCACTTCATCCATAGTAATCCAGAAGGGACCCTTGTGGTCTCCCGGCCTGCCTGTGCCTGGAACAAGGGCCTGCCTGTTGAAGGCAGCGTGGGGAAAAGGCAGCAGCCTTCAAACCCTCCTCTCCCAGCGTCCACACAGCCAGCGCTGGGAACAGCAGCTTCCCTGGCATCCCAAGGGGCTGTGTCCCAGTGGGGGAAGGAAGCAGGGAAACCCCCTCCCAGGATGTGGCTTTCCCCCCTGCCAGCTGGGGTTTTGTATGAGTGCTGTCATACATACATATATCTGTTTATTTCTTTTTTACATTTCTTCCTTTTTGTTCTGTCTTAGGGCCTTGTTCGGCTCTTCCGACAGGCCGGGTTTCGTATTTCAAACAAACAGGGAAAAAAAGGCTCAGAAATTAGAATGATAAAACATCAGTGAAAGAGGTGAATTAAAGGAATCCAGCACTTATCCTGTAATTATAAAAGTCTGAAGTCAGTTTTCTGAATGCACTTCTGTGCTTGTCCCCTTGCCAGTGTGTCTGGAAGCCCAGCCTGTGGCCAGCCTTCCACCTGCCTTTCCAGATACCTCAGCTGGGTGGGTTTTGCCAAAAGCTGGGAGGAGGGTGCTTTGTGTGTCACATGTCTTCATGGATCAGTGCCCCCTTTCTCAGAAGGGCATTTGCATCCCTTTCACCCTGTCTGTGTTTCACTCTCTCCCATGACATCCATGTTGGAGGGGCACTACCTGCACCACAGTTTTAGAGCAGTGGAAAGTTCCTTCATGTGGATCAGGTGTCCGTGCCCAGGGATGTGTTGGAGCAGCTGTTGGGAAATTGGAGAATCCCTTCTTGCCTCTTAGCTACAAGCAAGGGCTCAGTTGCAACAGTGGGATCGTGATCAGCAAAAGCTGCTCCTCCAGTTTGACCTGAGGAAGCAGAATGCCACGAAAACCAGGGAATTTGAAGTGTCTTCGTCTTGGTTTTGATACAAACTGTTTGAAAGCAAGCCTTAAGCATAAGTTTGTTACCAAGAGAATGCATGAATGAGTTTGAAAATTAGCTTTGTCCTGGAAGGTTTGGAAGTATGAGAAATTCCTATGGAACTCCATCCTTTGGAGTCAGTCACGTAAGTGGGCTTGTTTTTCACATGTGTTGGATGTTTTGGAGACAGAGGGTTGAAAACAGACTCTGCATCAAGTCAAGTTGTAAGCAGAACATGTAATTTAACTCCAGAGCTTGTGATGCTCTGAAAATGCCTGTGCTCTTTGTGCTGTGAGTTCCTGTTCCAGCCCTGGAACAGGGTTGCATCCATACACAACCTTGTTTTCTCTGAGCACATGGTGCCCTCCTTCAGGGCCAGGCTGGGGCTGCCAGCCAGAGCCCAGATGGAGCTGCAGCTGGTCTGACCGTGGTGGTGACACTGAGTCAATGGAAAGTGCTCATAATCCTGTTCTACTTTCCCGCAGTTCTGCATCCCTTGCCCAGAAAGATGTGAAAGTGTGTTGGTCATAGCACTGAGGAGCTTGGTAGGTGCTTCCAGGTTTTCTGATAGAACACACCACTGGGCATAGCCTGTGATGCTTGGAAGACACAGCAGATTGAGGCTGGAGCAGTTGGCACTGCTGGGTTCAGCCACACCTTGCCCTGAGCACCAAAGGTGGCTGTGGGACAGTCTGTGGGACAGAGCTGTCCTTCACTGTTCTGGGAGCTTGCAGATGTCAGACTGCACCTCTTGGAGCCTCATCATCATCTTCGCTGGCTGCTGGAGCTGAGAGCAGCGTGGTTCTTCCTTCCACGGCTTTAAAGAGAAGTGAAAGCTACTGGTGAGATGTTTTGGGCAGCCATCCCTCCTGAAGGAAATGATACTCCCTCAGAGAGCTGCTGTCTCCCAGCAGTGCCAGTCTAGTGCTGCACAAAGGAAGAAATTAGCTGCTTTCACCTGTAAAATCATAAAAAATGACTGCCATTTTTGGCCAGCCAGCTGTGCCCCTGTGTCTGACCATGCAAGCACTGCACACAGATATTAATTACATTTCTGTTAATTCAGCGTTAATATGAAGCTGTGACCTCATCACATCCTTCAAGTGCCCAGCACTGAATTTGAAAGCCATTGTGCCAAATGGGGCCTGGGCTTCCTGTCTCCTTGACACTCAGCAGGTTATTTATGACTTTTTTTGGGGGGTGGTGTGATGGGCTTTCCTTGAAGCCTGGAGGGAGCAGCCAGCCCAGCCCTGGTTATTGTTCCCACCCAGCTGACAGCGAGGTCTTTGCTCTGGTCTTTGTAGCAGCGCAGCAGCCGTGGCAACCAGTCCCACATCCCAAGCATTTTGAGGGCTTCCAAGGCTTTTCTGCAAGGCCCACCACCCTTTAAAGTGCTCAAGTTTCCAGAGGGAAAGTAGCAAACAGCGTGGTAAAGTGCTGATAAGCAGGTCTGGTCAGTAACCACTGGGTGCATTTGTGTTCTGAGTGATGCTCAGGGAGTAATTTTGGATGGTTGGCGAGCTGATGGCAGGCAGCAAAACTCCTTTGAAGTCGATAGCTGTGAATCAGTTTGGTGTTAGCAGGTTTCTGGAGCGGCTCTTTGATCACTGATCAGATGGCCCTTGCTTTTTGGGGAGCTGCTTCTCCCTGAATTCGAGTGCTGGGCCGAGGATCCCTGTGCCAGGCTGTGCTGCCCTTGGTCCTGCCCAGGCACGTCACGGGAGGTTTGTGCCTCTGGGAGTTTCTAATCTGGGGAGACGGGGAGCAGAAGGAGCAGCATCGCCTCGGTGCGTGGGCAGGCGCTGGAGCCCGGCGAGGGCACACTTTGAAGGCTTTAAAAAGTGTTTCCAGTCCAGAGGCACCCAGGTGCCCAGTGGGGCTTTCAGAGCTGCTGAGGTACCTCTGATTCCTTCCTGAACTCCCCATTGGAGCTGCAAACTTCAGTGCTCCTGCCAGGCCTCCCAAAGTATCTTGAAATCAGATCCTCAGCGTCTGTGGAGGAGTCCGCGACTGCCGGGGCTTGGGCTGAAGTGTGTCCCTAGGACATGTGTGCACCTGGCCTGGAGCTTACCACCCAAATTCCTAAGAAAACTTATCCAGGTGCCTCTCTTCTGGTGCTTCCGTGTTCTGCAGGAAAGGGAAACAACCTTGGATTCACCCACTGCAGCAGGAGCTGGCTTGTCCTTTCCAGAATAAGAGCTGGAGTTTTTCAGGTTAAGGATGTGAGGGAAAAGCTGCACTAAGACATCTGCCAGTTGATAATACATAACAAAAATGGATGATTCTCAAAGGGAAGGGCTTGGAGGGGCTTTTATCCTACTCATACTTGCTAGGCTGGGAGAAAGTTCCCTTTTCCTGCCTGACCACAAGAGGCTGTGCTTTTCGTAGAGATTTGTGGGGTTTTGCCTTTTTTCTTTCTTATAAACTCTTACAAAAAATTGCAGCATCAGTTATTATCCACTCAAATAATCTCTTTTTTTTTCCCCCCACATAATCTGGGCCAGATATTTTTTTCCCCCAGCCCTCCTGGTTTCTTGACCATCCCTGCAGCTTTAGCATGCAGCTGTCATTCTGCTGCAGCTCCCACAAAGCGGCCGAAAACCAAGGTAACAGCAACATTTTGAGTGAAGGGATGAAATGTGGGATAGGTTCAGCGTATTTCTTTGTCATTGTTGGAGTCCTATTCAGTCTGGAACTGAATAGGAGGCTGATTAGCATGTGGAAGCATTTCCAAAGCATTGGGCTGTGAGGGTTGGGTGGTTTTGTTTTTTTTTTATTCCTTAAAGGAGAAGTTTTGTGGCATTTCTTTTTGTGACTGAGCTGGTATGAATCTTTGTCAAATACAAAACCCATAAAAAGCCGGAGAGCATTTTGGAGAAAGCCTGTTTTGATAAATCACCATGGGCACAAAGAAGTTTTCCAGTGTGTAAAACTCTCAGAGCCACTGCAGAATCTAGGCGTGCAGCATGTTTGAAATTGCCAGACAAGTGGGATAGTGTTTGGGATACATCAGGACTGTGGATATAACAACAGGTACTTTGCTTCTGCTCTTGCTGAAGTTTTCTGCCACAAGTGGGTATTGGGTCCACAGCCTGAAAATCCACCTGCTTAAATCTCAGGGTTTTGCTTTCACAGGGAAGGATGCAACACTGAGGCAAATTAAAGCTGCCTGCAAGTGAAAAATGTCTTCTTCCCCCGTGAAATTGCTTTAAGTCCTGGGCCTGAGGCTGGTTTTGGAGAAAAGGCATTTCCCTTTAGTGTCAGGGTGAGGTGTCAAGCCGATATTCTCATTAACACTCCCTTGCTGCAAGATCTGCTGTGTTTTCTCTGGGGGGTGAAATTATTGCCTTGGTGCTGTTTGTGGGTCTCAGCTGGGTCAGTGCTAGAGCAGAGATCCTGCCCTGGGAGTAGCATATCTCTGCCTTTTGTGGGAACAAAAAAGGGGAGGATTTGGAGCGGTTGCAAATCGCAAGGGACGTAGGAGACCCCTGTTGTCTGTCAGGGGCTGTGTGGATGTAGCAGAGTTGTGCCCTGAGCTTGCAGACAGAGTGGGAAGTGTAAGAAAATGCATTTTATTTCTGTGTACAGTGAGGGATGGCCTTGGGGCTGCACGGAAAGCTCATGGCAGTACTTGGAGTCAGACCCTCCTGGTGATGTGTCCGTGGTCCAGACCTCATGCCCGGGTTTCTTTGATGCCTTGTGTGTTTTCCTTTCAGTTATGGCAGTCTAAGAAAGACAAAATGATGAGCTCACTGGTGTGCCTTAATGTCACACAATGGAATGGTTTGGGTGGGAAGGGACTTTAAAACTCATCTTGTTCCAGCCCCCTGCCATGGGCAGGGACATCTTCCACCATCCCAGGTTGCTCCAAGCCCTGTCCAACCTGGCCTTGAAGACTTCCAGGGATGGTGCAGGCACAGCTTCTCTGGGCACCCTGTGCCAGGGCCTCCCCACCCTCTGAGTAACGCCAGCTATTGAAGGCTGATTAAAGCTATTGTTTAATTAAGAAGAACTTAGCTCCTCTGTTCACAAGTCATGATTAAAGGACCTTTTGAAGTAATTCTGCAATACTTTCTTGTTCCCTGCCTGCCTCTCCTTTATCGTGGAGAAAGTTCCTGGCTGAGGGTGCCCCGGCTGCGCGGGCTGAGCGCTGTTACCGGACCGCAAACCTGCCGGCAGATCTGGCTGCTGCCAAAGGCATCCCAACCCTGAAAAGCCCTGCAGAGGGGTGGAAGTGAGTTCAATCTCAGGATACGCTGATTTGGAAAGGGAATCCAAACAAAGAGGCTTTTCAGCAGAGGCTGAGGCTTGGCTTCTCTCAAGGGCAGCTTGGGCTTGGGGAAGCATCCGGGAGGCGGCGAGTGGAGCAGGAGTACATGAGCTGGATGCCGCGTGGTGTAAGGTTTCCCAGCACAGCCTGGTTTTGTGTTACAGGCTGGGGAACTGGCTCTAAGCTCTCCTCTCCTTTCTTTCCCCCTTTTTTATTTTTTTTTCACCCCCCTTTCTTTTATTTCTGTTGGAAACAAAGGAGAGGTTTAGGTTTTTTTTGTTGTTGTTGTTTTTTTTAATAAAGGTTCCCATCCCCTGCAGGTTTGGCGGTGCCTCTCGCTGTTGATGCTGGAGGGGGACCCGTTGGTGACTGTGACCTGGAGAAACCCTTTGCAGGGTCTCACGCAGGCCTCACAGGGATGTTTTATTTTGCTCAGAAAGCTCAGCCCTCTCAGGGGCTCGCTGAGGGCACTCTGGCAGGAGCTGGCGTTCCTGAGGGGACAGGCACCTCGTAAAGAAGTTCTGGCTCAGATAAGAAGTGAAATGAGGTGGATGCTGGGGCACCTTCTTTGCAGCAGGAGGGATGCAAAGTGGAGGGGGTGTCTGCCAGGCCCCTTGTTCCCATGGCAGCCCCGTCCCTCACTGTGACACCTCTGGTGCCACCACGTTCCCATGAGGTGCCAGGAGGAGCTGAGCAGGGAGGAGGTGCTACCAACCATCCCAACCAACCAGTTGGGGTTTTTTATAGGCACCAGATGGTTTTAATAGAGGAAAGCTGAACTTCTTATGACCCTTCCCCACAGACGTTGTTTGTTGTTTTGTAATTGTGGCCAGGACAAAACCCTGTTCCAGAACCTGCAGTGAATCGAGAGCTTGGTGCCTTCTTCTCCATCCCACCATAAACCCCCACTGTCCCCACGCTCCTCTGCCTGCCCTGACTCCAAATGATCCAGGGGAAGCTGCTGGGCATGGAAAACTTGAGGCTTTCCACTGATCCCTGGCTAAAGAGATTAGCAGGAGTACAAGCTGGAAGAAACCGAAACATCTAAAAGCAAAGTACAAGGAAGCAATAAAATGTCAGGCCATGTTTTCCCTGCTGGTTGATTAAAAATTCTCCTGATAAGCAGGAAAGCTTTCATGGCTGGACCAGACCTGTATCGTGTCAAATGCAGTGAAAGGTTTATTAGAGAAGGATAAAGCGGTGCGAGCGTTGGGTTGTACTCACAGCCCTCCTGGGATTGTTATCCCCCAGGGCTGAGGAGCAGTGTTTTTTGGAAAAGAGAAAGTCAAGCAGAAGGAGATGAGGACTGGATCTCCATGCTCCCCATGGGAAAACCACCAGCAGAGGCAAGCCAGTGAGCTTGGAGACCTGTGCCCAGCCAGTGCCAAGATGCTCCACTGGGCCCATGGTTTCCCTCTAGCCTGAGAAATCTTGGGATCAAACACAAGACAGCAATGACAAAACAGGAAAACAAAAGGCTCACTTCCATGCTGTTGTGTTTGACTTCCCAAGGTTTGAATTGCCAAGGGCTGCATTGGGAGCCAGCTGGCTGCAAAGGGATGCAGATCTCCAGTAAGGGAGGCAAAGGGATGCAGATTTGAAGTAAAAGAAGAAAGGCTCTTTTTTGTGGTGGGTTTTTGTTTTAATCCTTTGTCAGAGAAACTAACAACTATTATGTTCTCCTACACAAGATGCAGTTTTGTGTACATTTCCCCTTCAAAAAATAAATGATCACTTTTAGTTACCTGCTTCCTCAGCTCCCCCAGCTACTCTTAAAACTTCTACTGTTACTGTTTTGCTTCCTGTAGGAGTAAGAGGGCACAAGCAGCAGAAAAGCTAAGTATAGAGTGCAAATGGTGCCTCAATTTTATAATTTTTCCTCCTTGGAGCAGAAAACCTCTGCTTTTCGCAAAGGGAAAACACAGTAGGTAGTTTACTTGAAAGCCCTTGGCCCATGCTCCAAGAGATGTGCATTCCCCTGCAGATGTGGTACACAGTGTCAGCAGGATCAGCCCCACCAGTGTGTGGCCCTGGGGAACAGACTGGACCATCCCAATTTTACTGCCAAAACCTTGGTTTTAGATGGTAACTTGAAAAGAGGTAAAAAAGGCCAGCTAATAATAATAATAATAATAATAAAGCATGGGCCTTTTGGCACGCCGGGTGTATAAATCTCGACATTAGCTACCTGTGAATCATCCAGCAGCACATTAATTGGTACCCCTCAGTAGATGAGGATTTGGCACTGGGTCTGCATGTAATTACAAGCCACACACAGAAGGACACAGGCAGCTAATGAACTCCTGCCAAACTCCAGCTCCGCTCCTGCGGCTTTTGAAGTCCGCTGGTCTTTCAGCGTTTTGTATGGTAAGCACTGAAAGGCATCAAATCACTCCTTTGACAGTGTTTAGAAAGGGCTGGTTTGTTGAATAACCCAGTCCCTCCAAAGTCCCAAATCTGAGAACTGGAGCATCTATAGGCTCCTTTCTCAGCAGAGCAGTAAATAGGCTGGAAATAGAGACACCCCTGAGGAGCTCCTGCCTTGCTGACGGGAGCCAGAGGGCTCTGGTTGCCACGATGGGCTGCAAGAAGAGAAACTATTTCCACTTCAAAAATACTTCAAAACAATCCCACCAATGGGATGTTTTTGGTTTTTTTTTCCCAAGCCTCGTTGTTTCAAACTGAGGCTGTGCACAGCATCTCTCATGGGTTTGCAGTTGCACTGGTGTTCTGAGTGAGGTGGGAAAAGGTTTTTGGAGGGTTTCTGCCCTTTTGGGAGGGCAGGTTTTCATGGGGCTGGGTTTGGAAGGTCGTGGTGCTTTCTCATGGATGCTTTGTTGCTGGGATGGGATTTGAGCCTGAGCCCTTCTCCTCCTCTTTTCATGTCTGAGGTGACAAAGGGAGTAGTTGTTGAGATAAAAACAATTTCCATGAAAACCTGCGATTTTCAGGCAAACATACCAGGCGGGTTTCATGGCAGTACCATGGTGAAGAGGAATAATGCAGCTTGGTATGAAGCCCTTCCAAAAAAAAAAAAAAAAAGCTGATGGGGAAGAGAGGAAACAGAAGAGCCTTTGTCAAAATTAACTGCAAAAAAGAAAAAGGGACTCCTATTCCTTTGGGCTTCTTTAACCTTCTTTCCTCAATTTATTCACACGTTCCTTGACAGCAGGGCACGGCATTGTTGCAGGAGGCTGGAAATGGAAACTGGGAGCTGTCCATTTTTGGTTTTAAAAGGCATGGTACATGCTGTGTCCCTCGAGTCAGTGTGAATAGAGCCTCGGCCCTTGCCTGTGCCATTTGGATGTGGCCCAGTTCATCCTGTCCCTTAAAGAAACAGGGTTATGGGATGTCACCTGGCTGCAAAATGCAGCTGTTGTGGGCAGGTTTGGGCTGTGCATGGGAAAGGGGCTGGGGTGACAAGGTGGCGGTGCCCACCCTTCCTGGCCCTGTGCTTGCAGAACAGAGTGTTGAAGTTTCCAGTGCTACTGCTACACTGGATTTGCAGAATTTTCAGTTTCTTAGAGTGATAAAACCACCCAGAAGTCCGAGATGGAACCATGCTGTCCCAAAAAAATCTGTTTGGCTTTCAGGGGCACAGATATTTCACAGGGTCTCATCCAGGGGCAGATGGGCTGGGATGGGTAAGTCCTTGTGTGCAGCACAGGGTGGACACCTCTGTCACTGCAGGTGATACCTTGCCTCCAAAATACCCAATTCCCAGCTGCTTTCCATCAAAGTAACTTAAACTTCTGTGGGCAGCGAGGTGTCAGCATGGCCAAGGCAGCAGTTGTCATGCCTTCTCCTTCCCCTGCAAAGTCTCCTTTCCCTGTAATACAAAGCTATTTTAATTAGGAACATGATTTTTATTTATTTTTTTTAACATTACCAGCACAATCTCAGTTATGTAATGTATTGCTGTACATTAGGTTGCCACCCTGTGCAGTCAAAATACAGAGGAACAAGAAGAATGGTATTATTACACTTTTTTAACCCATTGATAAATAGGCAAAGCCTTACAGAGCTCTGCTCTGGGGACCACCAGGATCAACCCCCATCAGTTTAAGGGCCTTTGGATCACTTCCACCCACGTCTCTCTGCCTTTCAGCACTCTGGGCCGTGCTTTATGTCCTGGAAACTCTACCAAATCACAACTACCGAGGGGGAAAAGCTTCATTTCCAGTTAATCAAGGGAGTTGTGTAATACCATTTTCTCCTGGGGAACTTCCAGAAAAAAGAAAGGAGGAGAGGAAGGTGGGGGGAGAAAGGGGGGCATTACATAAAGCAAGTATATTAAGAGGAAATAAATTATGAATTAAAAGTGATTAGTGAACTTTTAAGGAAGAGGTCAGAAGTGCTTTTTGGAATACAAACTTTTTAAGCTTCCAGTGCTTGTATTGGGTTACAGAGTTATAACCCAGCCTTATTTGTGCAGGTGGCTGCTGCTTCAAATCCGAAGAAGGATTTTGCATTTACAATAGGTACATTGACAGAACTGGGTCAAAAAGCTACTGGTGGCAGGCTCAGGGCTATGGCCAGGGGCTCTGCTGCTCCTGCACAGGGGCAGTTGCTCCCAAAAATGTGCTTAATTACAGTGGCACTGCCTGCCCATGGTGCTCAGGAAGATGTTTGAGAAGTCCAGTGATGAAGTTTGATGAATTTTTATTTAAAAGACCTAATAACTAGGTTAACTGGTTTTATTTTTGCTTCATATGCTTTGTGTCTTTACTGAGTTAAAAATAATAGAATTTTGTTGACTGCATTACACTAGCTACAGTTTAATATTTCTACCTGTTCTTGTTATGGTTTGGGGTGTCTGTGCAAAGAGGAGGAGCCAGGTCTTCTGCCAGGTCGGGGTGTTTGGGGGCAAGAAGCTGAGATAAGGAATTTTTGCTTGATATTTTATGTATTAAAACAGCACCTACAGCTCACAAAATATTCCTTTTGAGTAGAGGGTGATGAATTGGTTGGATGAATAGTCACTACAGTGTGTTTTTCACACAAACTGTTTGCCCTCACTATTGCAGAGTTCACAGGAACATCTTTATTTTTTTAGATTTTTCCCCCTCTCTTCAAGCTGGGTCATCCTAGGTCAGGGTTGTCATATCTGTGAGACTCCAGAGCACATGGATGTACAGAGGTGCCTCAAAAGGCGTTGACACTTCGGGGTTTTCATGGGTCTTGCATTTTCTCCCTTGCTGTAGACAATGGGAAATGATGGCTTTGTTTCCATCAAGTTTGGCTGGAGCTGGCTCTGCATTTCTGTTGGTAATGTCTTTTATATTCACCCAATCCAAATTTGCTGTTTCCATCGTGTTCGGCTGGAGCTGGCTCTGGATTTCTGTTGGCAATGAATTTATATTCACCCAATCCAAATTTGCTGGTTGGCCAGTCTGTTTTAAATCTGCTTTACCCCACAAACGCAGAATTTTATATGGACCTACATATTGTGGCTTGGATAAGACCTTTTGTTCTTATTAATGCATTCTGAGGTATTGAAAATAAACGTGTGCTTTAATATAAAGGTTTTTAATATATCAGCTCACGCCAAACTCCCATGAGGAACAACTTAACACTCTTTGTAGAATTCCCTTCTCTTTTGTGCTTTGTATGTGGTCCTTATCTTTGAAAATAGGTGATAGCTACACACTAAAAGCACTTTTTCTCCCAGAAAAAAATCCAATGGCAGCATTCCTGTTCATCTGGAGCTCTTGGAGTGTGAGGCTGGCACGTTGTGCTCCAGCCACATGAGGAAATATTTCTACTCTTGGTTTCAAATCCAGAGGAATTTGCAGTGCAAGAGGATAATTTGGCATTTGGCTTAAAGTCTCTGTGACCAAGAACCATTTTATAATAAATAATAAACTCAGGATGGTTGGGTTAATATGCTCCAGGTTGCACAGGGGGGTATTAACCACAAAGGATGAGTATCATGGAATCATGGAGTGATTTGGGGTGGAAGGGACCTTAAAGTTTGTAATTTTCATGGACAGGGACACTTTCCACTAGACCAGGTTGCCCAAAGTCCCATCCAGCCTGGCCTGGAACACTTCCAGGGATGGGTTTGGGCAGGAGGTAGAGACACCTTTCACTTCTGACACCACCTTTGGTTCCTTTTAAAGGCACTTCTCAAATACCTCTGCAGCCTGAGGTCTTCAGTGTTATGGGGTTGTCCATATAGAAAATAAATAATTTTTGCTTTCTTCTTGTCTGCCACTAGAAAGTCTTTTGGGATCTGTAGCGTCTGGTGGATCTAAAATGGTGAAGTTTGCTTTGAAGTTCCTATGATATAGCTGAAAAATAAAAATAATAAAATGGACAACACAAGTGTCACTCTCTTCATAGGAAGGATGCCAGACAAATTAACACAGATGGGGCAAATGCTCATGGGACCTACATGAACAAACCTACAGCAAGTAGAAAATTAACTAATATTTAAAATTTTTTTTCCTTTTTGGTAGAAATCAACCCATTGTGCCCAAGACCTTTTCCTAACAGGTCAAATCAGAGAAATGCAATAAATACTGATCCTTGTTTATAGGTTCTTTAGTACTCTAAAGCAGGTACCTGTTTTACCATAAAGTCTAGGGTTTGTTTGTGTGGAGAATTTTCTCTCCTCATGTGTCAGCTGAGAGTAGTGGAACTGTAATCGAGGTGAATGAGAATCTGTTTTGCAAACAGAGATATTAGATATGTTTCCAAAATACAGGCAGATGCACAGATCAGTCTGCTGGACTGCTGGAATCGAGGTGAAGAACAATTAAGACTGTGCAGGTAATAAAATAGCAGAGCTGATGGTTAGCCCAGTTGTCTCCTTGTCCCAGTGAATATGTGGTCCTCAAATATCCAGATTCATTCAGAAAACATTGGCATGAGGCACATCACTGATACTTTCAAGACCTCTAAAAATCTGAATTTAATAGCTTGATCCAGTCTGCAGTAGGATCCTTATTTTGGCTGATACTGGGCTGCAGATCTGGTCCCTTGAGATTATTTATTTAGCTGACCATGCTCTTACATTCTTCCAGGTACACCCAGTGCTGGTGCAGAGCTGGGTTCTGTTTTGATTGACAGCACGTGCCTGATATGGCAGAAATGTGGAAATACTTCTATTTGTTGGGTTATTAAATTTTATTTATGTATTTATATATATATTTGTATATGTACAGTGTATGTTGGCTTGAAGAGTTGCTTGCTTTTGCAGCAGTTGCCAAGGCTGGCCTTGCAGTGCTGCAGTTCTTCTCTGAAAGTTTTGGGAAGCCAACTTTTAAAGCCCCAATGAAAGCCTACAGTAGGCTAATCTAGTTTATATGCATTTTTAAATATGTACAAATATTGTAAACCAAATAAGGTTTATATGTACCCAAGATCAGCCACTAAGTACTTCAAACAGAGAGCATGTCTCTTGTAGGTACCCAAATATTTACAGTGTGACTTGAGGAAGGAATTAGATACCCCACTCAGCCCTGCCAAATTAATTAATGGTCTTTTTCACTTATTTAGGTTGATGTCTAATCTCGTTAAACCCTAAGAACACCCAGGGCCTGGACAGTGGCAGGCAAAAGCATCATGAAATACTTGTTAGAAATTACCATTGCTTTGTTGAGACAGCCAGCAACATCCCACTGACCTGCAGGGTTAAAGAACAAAGCTTTAATGGGAAAAAATCCCCTCAACTCCATCAAAACCAGACATTTAAAAAGGAAAAGGTGGTGATGGTGCTTAATTTGGTGCCCAGGTGAAGATGAGAGTGGCCTGGGTGGGTCACTGCACAAATGCCTCTTGCCTTCCGCTCCTTCCACTTTTTGATGAGTGGCCAATGAAAGCTTATCCCCTTTTTAAAATTTTTTTCCCCCCATTAAATCTGCACAAGTGTTAACTTTTCAAAGACTCTGAGATTCAAAGTGCTGTACCCAACACAGAGCCCTTTTTTCTCCTGCCTTTGATTTTTATGCACATTTTGAGCTGGTCAGAGAGTACACGGGGGTTTTGTTTAGGCTTGGTGGTGGGGTTTTAGCTTTCAAGCTGCCAGCCTTCCCAGGATTATTGCCTATTAACTGCCTCTTAATAAAGGTGCTGACCAAAGAAAGGAATATTTTTTTCCTTGGTGCTAGATCTCCAAACTCTATTGGCTTTATTAAATGGAAAGACAAATAAATTTAAACCCTGCTCTGAAATACCTTAGCACAGGACACCAACAGTTAGAGGTCACCAAGTCACTTGGACTTCCTCCCAACAAAAGCAACATCATTTTTCAGTGTCCAGCCCCACAGCATCCCGCAGTGCCTCACACAATTCCTTAGTGTCCACACCTGCTCCGTGCCGCTCCGAGCGGGGCTGAGCCCGTTTGGATGGGGCAGGATCAGTCCCTGAGAGAATTCTGTTATGCTCATGGTTTGGAACCCTGTTTGATCTCCTACAGCAGAGCTGGATAAAAGCTTGTGGTTGGGATTTCCTTGTTCTGTTATTAAAGCAAAAAAAATCCCCGTTGTACAAGGAAAAGAAACTTTCCTTCACCTTGTGAAGGATGTTACAGGTCAGAAGGTAATTTCAGCACCGTTTACTTTTATTGCGTTGGAAGGAGCAAATCCCTTTGTTTTGTGCTTTAGTTTCCTGTGGGGTGGGGATAGGAGCCCTTCTCTGGTTGCACAGGTCCCTTTGGATGTGCCAGTGTTGTGTCCATGCTTTAGGACGTGGTCCACAGGCTTCTGTGTCCTTTCTCAGCATGGAGATACCAGTATTAAGGAGGATGTGATGCCCTTCTGCAGCATTCCTAAAGATTTTGCAGTCGGTCTGCACGTGTAGGTGAGTTGTACCCACCAGACAGAATGACCAGATAGCACAATTTTTGGAGAAAAGTGAACATCCCCAAAATCAATGCAGTCTTTTGCCTGCCCTGTACATCTGTCATTCACTTCAGTGCAAGCCACTGTTTCCTGAAATGAACCTCTTGATTCCTCAGCAGTTTCCTACCATGTGTGGGGATGGGAAGTGGTGGAGGTCAAAGACTTAACACCTTTATGGGGCTCAGCTGTTGAATCTGTAGCTCTGCAGCCAGGGATGCACACCTTGAATTCCCTGTTAAAATGCTGACTCAGAGAGGCAGACTGGGGCAGGAGAGGTGATGAGGCCAGATGTTCCATCCTCACAGCACAGCCCTACTCTGCTTGCCTTCCATTCCCAAGGTGTGTGGGCTGTAAGCCCCACTTCTGGATCCTTTTGCCTCGGGCAGATCTCCTAGTGTGAATAATGTCTCTGTGGTGTTTTGTTTGAGGGAGCCCAAAGGCATCTCTCTCTGCATTTAATTTTCTGTCTTCTTCCAGATTCCCTTCTGTAGTGTTTTTTTCTGCAAAGCCCATGCTCTGGCAGCCTTTTGGCACCACTATGGGTTTCTCTGTGCTGGAACTCCCTTGGCAAAAAAAAAAAAGTGGGTGGTGACCTAGTCCCTCAGACAGCCCATCCTCCAAGAAATAACCTTGTGGAAGAAGAGCCATCTTGAGCACAATTTATTGGGGTCTTCCATTCCTTGTGTAAAAGAGCAGCCTCTCACCCAACCCTCAAAATCAAAGGCATGTTATGTCTTCTAAGTAATATTCATTCAGTTATAGGGAGTGTGTTTATGTTTCTCATGTTAAAAAAAAGGGCAAGGGGGAAAAAAAAAAGGGAATCTGAGGTTAGTGTTTTGCTGGAAAAATATCAAGACTTGATTGGCAATATCCCACTAAACCACAAGTTTGTAGGAGAGAAAACAAACCCATTGGATTTTCCAAACGATGCCTATATGCTTTATGAAAACGTGTCCCATATAGGTCACTTATGCCCTTATTAGAGCTGTGGCAAGTGTACACGTAATTGAAACATGGAAATACTACCCCGTGCTGCTCAATGAATGAAGGAGAAACAAATCTTTATTATTCCTGGGGTCACAGAATATATAGGAACACTATTGTCTCTTTTTTTCAATTTAATTTTGTAAAATTTTTTTTTTTTTAGGGCCGGTTTTAGCTTTCAGATGTATTTTATTGTCTGTGGGAACATGTGTTTTACAGACCTGTCATGTGAAAGCCATTAACAAGAGGAACTGGAGGAGTAACAATGAGCCACGTACCCGTGGTGTGTCTGCTCCCCGAGCTCAGCCCCGCGCGCGGAGCCGCATCGCGCCCGGCGACCTCGGCGCCTCTCCCCCTGCCATTCCCCATCGGGAAACCTCAGGATTTTTTAAGTGGCCCATTAAAATGGGACTGCTGGCATCAGAGGCAGGCTTTTAAGGCCAAGCTGGCTGGGCATCAGAAGGGTTAAATCGTGGAATGAAGATCAGCTGGATTCGCGCGAGATGTCCGATTTTATTTACCAAATCTGAGCTGGGCGGGCAGTTCTGAAACTGTTCCTCGCTGGTTCACTCATGTGGTGGAAACTATCCCGCCTTGCCAAGCAACTCAGGGCCCAGAACTTGCAATTAACCCATTTCCAGACTTTTTGAGAGGATCTGAAAGGGGTCCTGAGCAGCAGCCTAGACCACTATTGAGTACTGGAAAATTTTACCTCAGTCTGTGTTGTCCCTGCTCACAGGTGATGGAGTTTTTTCTTGAGACTAACAAAACCCTGTAGTAATCCTGGCTTAGGCAAACCCATTAACATATAGGAAAAGCAGCCAAAGTGGATTGCGCAAAGCGAAATCCAGAGAGTGGTTCATGTGGAGAACATGGGGAACATTATTTTGATGACACTTCTGAACAACACGGATGGTGCCCTTGCTAATCACATCTAGCAGATGGTGTTCACTACAAATGTGCTGTGGACAGCTTTGGGTCAGACCCAACAGTGCTTCATTTTTTATTTATTATTTTTATTCGTTTTAGAAGGAAAAGCCCTCTGATGTCTTTGACTGCTAGCTGTGTAAACAAACCCACAGATACTTAAGCAAGTTAGTGGTCGACAGGTATTCCCTAATGCCTTCTGTAGGATCTGGGTGTGAGACCTGTTGTCTTGGCCCAAGGACAGCTGGAACCACTGTGGATTTGTTTTTCCCCTTACCTGGGTTTCGCTCTGCAAGTGGGAGGAGGGTTTCCTGTACCTTGTGGCTTGTGATTTACTCTGAACATGGGTTTCAGGGAATTTGGGGCTTGGTTTTGTGGGAATGTAGTGCTCCTCTCGATGATGGGCTTAACAGCAAAGATGGATGGGGAAACTGAGGCAAAGGGAAGGAGGGTGCCCTGCCCAAGGTGACATTGTGGCTGGGAAACACCCTTCTAGGTTTGAGGCAGTGCTGTATTTGTCTGAAAAATGTAAAAAACCACTGAGTTACGGACACGCCACAATTTCCAGGTGTCCCCTCTATACTGTGTGTCCTGACCTGTGTTCTTGACCAGATCTTGCCCCCTGCCTGGTGCAAAGATCCAGCTGAGCTGTACAGACACAGGAATCCTGCACAGAGGGTTCCCAGATAGTATTTAAAACCCAGATTTCACATGGCTTTATTGTGATTGAAGGTTAACAGGCTCTGATGGGAGTTCATTGGCTTTTGTGGATGCTCTGGTCCTTGCGTGGATGTCCCACAGCTGCTCAAAGCAAGTGGTTGGTGCATTAGGAGGTACAAACACTCCCAGAAAACTGTCAGTACCCCCTGTAAATAACAAGGAGGAGTGAGCCAAGGAAGGCTTCAAAGGCAGGGAAGCGATGGGGCTGGAGAGTAGCTGTGCTGGGCAGGTAGAGAGGAGCCCTGCGGATACTCGATCCCGCCGTGTTTGTTTGCACAGCTCTGGGCTGCTCTGCCCGGCGCGCTCGGAGGAGCAGCGGGCCCTCCCCGGAGAAAAGTGCCAGATTGGTTTTCATGGCCTTTTGCAGAGGGATTGCTCCAGGGGTCTGTTCCTGTAAGTTAATATTTGCAGCTCACAGGGCTTAACTGGAACCAGGCTGTGCAGACATCAGATAACCATAACAGAGGAGATGCTTTTTCCCTGCAAGACGGCTTGGAAAAACAAATCCCAGTGCTATTCACAGAATCACAGAATCACAGAATGTCTAGGTTGGAAGAGACCTTCAAGATCATTGAGTCCAACCAGTGCCCTAACACCTCAACTAGATCCTGAGTGCCACATCCAATCTCTTTTTAAACACATCCAGGGATGGTGACTCCACCATCTCCCTGGGCAGGCTATTCCAGAACTTCATCACTTGTTCTGGGAAAAACTTCTTCCTAATGTCCAGCCTGTATTTCCCTTGGTGCAGCTTGAGGCTGTGTGCTCTGGTTGTGTCAGTGCTGCCTGGAGAAAGAGCCCAAGCCCAGCTGAGCACAGGCACCTTTCAGGGATTGCAGGGAGTGCTGAGGGCACCCCTGAGTCTCCTTTTCTCCAGGCTAAACACCCCCAGCTCCCTTAGTTGTTCTTCATATGGCTTGTGTTCCAAGCCCCTCACCAGCCTCATTGCCCTCCTCTGGACACGTTCCTTTGGAAAGATAGGGATATGGAAAGCAAAGCACCGGGAATGGTGATGAGTGGTTTGCAAGGAGTCTCCTAGTTGAATCTTGGGGGGATTTTTTTGTGAACTGCTTGTTTTTTTGCCTGTATTGCTGATGGGTTTGGTTGTTGTCTCCCCTTCTTTGCAGCCGGGTTGCCTTTCCTCATCATCGAGACAAGCACAATCCAGCCCTACCAGAGGGGCTTCTACTGCGACGACGACAGCATCAGGTACCCGCAGAAGAACGTGGAAACCATCAACGACGCGGTGCTGTGTGCTGCGGGCATCCTCATCGCCATCCTCGCGGTGAGTCCCACCTCCAGAGCCTCCTCCCCTGTCCCCGGAGGGGTTTTTTGGCACCTCTTTGTCCTGCTAATGCTGCCACGGGTGCACATCTCCTCTGCCATTGTTTGACTTCTGTAAGCGTGGAGTTGCAAACATTTACAAATGAAAGCTTGTAATGAGAGGAGTGAGATTACTCTTGAAGCCTGTAAACAGGCCCAAAGCTGTTTGGGCAAGTCTTCCAGCTTCTCAAGAACTTTTTCACCCTCCAGTAGGAGTTCTGAGTAAGAGGCAAAAGCACTTGAGTGTCAGTAAAGACTTGGCATGGTTTGTCCCTATTCAAATAACTCGTGGTATTTGCCTATTTTACAAGGTTTAAAAAACAAAGAAAGGATACATCTTTTCAGCTAGCCAGTGCATGGAAAATTTAACAGGTTAGTATTAGGTTTTTAAGAGATTGCATATTACAGCCGTTTTTAAAAGACAGTTAAAACCTTCCATGGGGAGCACATTCCCAGAGTCCTTGATGTAAAATGTAGTCAATGTCCCACCTTCCCAACGCCTCTTTATTTTCCTTCTGCCATATTTTCTAGAGCTGTGCTAGGAAATGATTGCATGGCAAGAGCTTTATTTGTCAGCCAGAAAGCTGAACTCAGCCCTTGAGTTGAGCCTCCTGATGCCCACATGTGCCTGGTCTGGGGCAAAGACAAGAGCTGTCTCCTGGTTGTTGCTTAAACATTTCCAGTTAAGATGAAATTCCCCTACAAAAAGTACCTACATTTTCCTTCCCACCTGCTGCCAGCACAGCTCAGGTGCTTTCCCAGAGGTGCCACCTTCCTCTTGCTCCTTCAGCTGAGAGGGATGGAGATGTTGCTCCCCTTTCACCTTTCCTCACAGATGGAATGTCATGGGCAATAGATATTTTAGGATGGCTCAGTGCCTGCTTTGGTAGTACCCCATCCTCAGCCTTGCTGCTTTGTGATGTATCTCCATCATTTCCTCATCTCTCCATCATTCCCTGACCCCATACACACACTCAGCAAAGCAGGTCCCCAAAATTGCCCTGTGCCTCTGCCCCCTCCCTCCCCTCAACAAACCCAAAAGATGCCAGGCCCCCAATTCTATAAACACAGCAGAATTTCACCCTGCAGGTGAATGACCCCTGAGTGTGGAAAAGCCATAAAAACGAAATGAAAAAGGCTCTCATTTTCGCATTACTGCCGGAGCTATCGGCACGCCAGCTCCATGCAGAGTGTGCTTCTGATCCCTAATGAGGCAGTGGCAAATACAGGAGTTGGAACAGAAACTGGAAACATAATCAGCTGCCTGTGTGATCCATCAACTCTCTACCACGAAATAGCAGGTCAATTAAAAGAGAATGAAAATCCCCAGAGAATTGGATGTTTCTGCCCTGGCTTCACTGTGCCCACAACAAATGTAACTTAATAAGGTAAATTCAAAAGCTCAGTTATTTGCCGTTGAGTGACACAAACGGCTAACGAGGAACTGAAGCAACAGATTTCTTTGCTATGGCAGCCTGCATGGAAAATTCAAGTCAGCCTGACCTCCTTTTTCAGATGTAACCCAGATACCAGAATTACTGTAGCATAATAGGAATTCCTTCCAAATCCACAGAGCACTGACTCCGCTCCTTTCGCTCACATCGCTTGCCTTTGGAAGGCAGGGCAGGGGCTGTGAGCACTTCCAGGGAGCTGGCTTTTGGGATGGAGCAGCCAAAATTTGTCACGTGGCGTCACAGGCAGCCTAGCCTGGGGTAAAAAGGTCCAGGTCATGTTTTAAGTGGCTTGGGGACACCCAGAGAGTTTGTTAAGTAAACGGCAGAGGCGAGACCTTTGCTTCCATCGGGATGGGAGAGGATATGCAGTTGGTTTTAATATCTGTGTATTTACTGACTTCAGGCAGATTTCCATGCAGATGACACTGGAGAGGCTTGTGCCCCTGGGCTGTGCACTCTCACCTCTCTCCTGGCTGCTCTTCATGCTAGGAGGTGATTGGTGTGATGTTGGTGGTCCCTTGGATGGCCAGGGGAAGGTGACACTCCTCTTCCTGAGCCTTGCAGGGGTACCACTGCTGTGGTACAGTGTCCCCACACCTGATAGGTCTTGAAGGGCTATGAAAAACTCCTAATCAAATTAATTTGCTAGCTGATGTAAGTTACACACCTGGATTAGCTGGCTGTTTTACAGCTGGAGATGATACGCTGCAATGTGATTAGCACAGACAACGTGCAAGTGGCCAGAAAAGCTCTAAAAGTAATTACAGGCTAATTGGATTGCTGGTGATACCTTATAATAACAATAAAATGGACTTGACAACTGAAAGTCTGCAAAAAGCATTCACAGACAAAAAAGTTTGATGTTGGCTTCTCTCTAGTGACCAACTTCTTAAAACGTGTGCCAGGGAATTGTGCCCATCACCTGGGAATGGCACATGTCCCATGTGGATGGCTTGCCAGGAGTACAAGGCATGAGAAGAGCTTGATATCTTTAAAACTTGTTTTCTTTTCTGGATGTCCTTCCAGTCTGTGCACATCTGTGCTGCATTAGTTTTTCACCATCCTGCTTTATCTGGGACAGCACTGCCAAAAAACCAAGTTTAGCCAATTTTTAGCTTCTCATTAAGTTGATCCATGGCTTTCACTAACTGGGGAGGGTTCCTGGGTACCCAGCAGCATTTTAGTGAGGGAATGAGGGCTCCAATTTACAATCTGCTACATGTGTGCAATTACCCAGACCACCAACGGTGAGAGAAAAATATTAATCCCTAGACTTTTGTTAGTCCCTGTTTAAAATGGTCACATGCCTTTTCCCCAGGCCAGGAGCCTCAGGTTTGCATGGATCTGTTTGTGAGTTGCAGTAATGGCACATCTCCCAGTATCAGATATCATTCTTAATTTTTCTGGTCTTCCCTCTCTGAAAGCCATGAGTTTGGAGCCTTATAGCTCCCTTTCCTGTGAATTTAGGCTTTTGGGAGTGGACTTGCCCTTGTGCAGGAGCCTCTGTGTCCATCCAGGACAACCTCCCTCTGCAGGCCTCACGCCAGTAGATTTCCTGGCTGGCAGCTTGTGCTGGGAAGTGCTTCAAAGTGGAGATAAACCATGGTCTTTGGGGACTGTGAGGATTAAAATGATGCAGCTCCCTAAACAAGCCTTGGTCACTACCAGATTTCCAAGAGGAAATCTCGGCTGTGATGTGGAAACCCCAAATGGTGGTGCAGCCCCTCAGAGAATTTCTGTGCACGGTGGCAGAGCCTGCTCTAGTTTGGCATTTGTTTTCTGTTATTACAGTTGTATCTCTCTTTGATAAAGCCTGCTTAGTTGCAATTTCAGCTGCCTTAGGTCAACCTTTGTTTTTTCAAGCCCTGCTACGAGTGAGTTCAAACAATGATACAGCTTCAACTCTTCTCAGTCTAATTGCCATACTTTTCCAGTTTATTAGTTTCCAAAGGTTGTGCCAAGCTTTTAAAAAAGGTAGGCAGGGGAGCCTCGTCTCCTGCTTATGGCTGGCAGGCTGCCACATCGGGAGGAATATTGCTGGCTGCTCCAGAAAGGGATTTACATGAAGGCATTTTTCTTGACAGTTAATTTTACATATCACAGTCCCCGTGACTACAGAGAGGCAGGGACAAGGGGGCATCCAAAAAAAAGGCACAAAACTTCTGCCTGGATTTATTACTCAGGTATAAAAACATTTAGAGTAATGAATGAAATCCTAAAGCTGTAAATCTGGAGCTTAAAATTTAGGTGTGTAGCATGACGGAGAACAATTTAAATCTCTGGCTCTTTGGGAGAGGTGAGACATTTGGATTTCATTTCACAGCCTGATTTTCATTAACCTGCCTCTTAAGAGTCATGAGTGTGAGAAGTTGGATCCTCTGCTCCCTGACAGTGATTTATGGCAATATTGTCAAACCTCAGCACCCCTGACACAAGAAAAACATAATCTGCTGCCATGTGATGGCAAAACCCCTTGAAATGCCCCAAAATAGCTGGACTTTTTGGAGGCCTTGAGACGTCTGAATTGGGTCTGCTGGCAGCAAGTTTTGGGCCTGAATCTGAAAAATTTGGGGCTTTCTGTTTCTTCCCTTGTTGTGTTAATGATTTTAAGAGAGGAAGATAAGCAGGATGTGGGTTTATTTTCCTCCAAAATCAGTTTGATAAGAGGGTAGTGGGTCTGGCCTCTCCTTCCCAGCACACACTAATTCTTTATCTGGTTTATGTCAATTTTCTTTTCCCACTATGCTGGGGTGTTACTTCACTTCTGTACAGATATGCCAATGTGCTAACCCAAAATTTACTCTTTTGTTTCGTTCATTGGATTTTTCCACAAACAACATGCGGAGCACTGGGAGGGAAGACGGGGAGGATGGAGAGACACTGGGCCATGGCTTCTCCTTGCTCTCTGCAGAAGCAGATTCCTGGTTTGAGACCCCAGAGCTGTCTCAGCCCTGCACTCACACCCAGCCCTGCTTTTCCCCAGCATTTTTCCTGCTCTCTGACCTCTCTGCTGTGCTTCCCTCACAGATTATTACGGGAGAGCTCTACCGCATCCACTACCTGAAGGAGAAATCCCGCTCCTTCATCCAGAACCCCTACGTGGCAGCTCTCTACAAGCAAGTGGGCTGCTTTGTTTTCGGCTGTGCCATCAGCCAGTCCTTCACAGACATTGCCAAAGTGTCCGTCGGGCGCTTGCGGCCGCATTTCCTGGCGGTTTGTGACTTGGATTTCTCCACCATCAACTGCGCCAAGGGAGTTTACATCCAGAACTACACCTGCAGGGGAAATGACAGCAGGGTGCAGGAGGCCAGGTGAGAGCCCCTGGCACCACAGACAAGGGTTGCTGCCACTAAATGTGTCTTGGGATTCTCTGTCAGCAGCAGAGGATTCGAACCTGAAACAGAGTGGGGTTAGTTTGGATATTAGGATGAAATTCTTCCCTGTGAGGGTGGTGAGGCACAGGGTAGAATGCCCAGAGAAGCTGTGGATGGATGCCCCATCCCTAGAAGGCCATCTTAGATGGGGATCTAAACAACCTGGTCTAGTGAAAGCTGTCCCTGCCCATAGCAGGGGGTGGAACGAGCTGGTCTTTGATGTCCCTTGCAGCACAAACCATCCTAGGATTCTGTGAAATGCTGCTTTTTCTGCAAAGGCCGTAAATCCGTTCCCCAGTGAGCAGCAGTTTCCCTTGGGAAGTGTGGCACTCAGCTGAACAATATTTCTTTTTCTTTCTCTTTACTCCTACACTATTGTTTCCCTGAGCTGCTGCTCTGTGTGGGAATTCACCCCCAGAGCTGAGCTCATGGTGAGCAGCCCAAGCTGTTCTGTGTGTCACAGCAGAGCTTCTCCTCAGGAAAGGCTCCACCACACAGGCAGGGCTGCCACTGCCCCCCCCATTACATCCATCAGGTGCCCAATTTTGACTTTTCCAGGGGCACATTCCTCATGCTGCAATCAAGCGACCGGAGAAGTTGCTCTCTTCTCATCTCTTCAGGGTTTCCCGGTTATTTGAGGCAAGATGATGAGTTGTTGGGTTATCCTGGAAATAACTGCTGTCCCATGAGCAGGCCAGGAAGGGACAAACAATGCGAGCATCCTGTCCATCCGCTCGCTTTCTGCCTCACCAGCAGGCAGGGCGGATAACAGGGGTTTTATAACCCAGAGAACTGGGGGTTGTGAGTCCCTCTGGCCTGGCAGCCTCAGATGCCACGGGCAAGTCACCAAATTATAGACAGAGTTATAATATTGAGGATTATACTGGCTGGTTCTGAGCACCTGCTTTGTTTTGCAGGAAATCCTTCTTCTCCGGGCACGCGTCCTTCTCCCTGTACACCATGCTGTATTTGGTGGTAAGTGACCTCACTGGGCTGACTGATCCCCTGTCCCACATTCCATATTCCACACATCCCCTGTCCCCCCCGTTCCACATTCATTCCTGAATGGCAGGATGAGCGCTGGACATGGAAAGTTGGTTGAAAGAGAAGAGTCTGAGCTGTTGGTGGGAAGATCCACCCTCAGCTGCTGTGGTGTTATTTAGGATAGAGACTCCAGGGATGATAGCTGAACTCTGTGTGCAGCTTTGGGATGTGGCCAAGGTGGCAACTAAATCCACATCCTACTAAATTTGTGGATGGCCTGTGCAGTTTTGTTCGCCCCACATTGTGGTTCCCACTGAGGAGGAGAGTTTGGGGCGAGCCAGAAGGTTCCGTGGATGGAGGGGGAGGATGTGCTGCCGTGGCCGTGTCAGGAGGTGATGCCCGGTTCCGAAATGTGCCGGTGGAGCAGGTGGAGCAGCCTCTGCCCGCCTGGTTCCGGAGGGGAGGGCTGGGGCTTGTTTTCCTTTGTCAGTGAGAAATGGCTCTGCCCTTCCTGCTGCTGGGCTGGGGCCGGGGTGGCTGCCAAGGTGCTTCCTGCCGGGACTGCGGGAGGCAGCGCTGCCCGCACGGGCTGGACACACACTCACGCCCTTCTGGGGGGTGCTTAGAGGGATTTGTGTCTGGTTTTCCTTTTTTTATACGTTATTTATTTCATAAAAAATCGAGTTTCGTGTTGCTTTTGAGATTTGTGCTCCTCCTCCATCCCTGGTAATCTTGGCGTTGCAAGCAAGGGAACAGCACTGCACTGATAAAAACATGAAACATGAGCTTTTATCTATGACCAGTGCTCCCCCCATCCCTCACCTTCTGGAGAGATAAGTGACCACTGCTCCCTCCTGCCTTTTCAGCCTTGGATCCCCTCCCTTGTGAGCAACTCCTGTAACTGAATCACTGAGCTTTCCAGGCAGTTGTGGGCAGCATATTAAATTCTTTCTTTGTTTTCCCTCTTATTTTGTTCTTGGAAAACTTTTGAATTTCCTCAGTGAACGTTTTGGCTGTTTCCTCCCAGCCGTATTACAATGAAGAGCTGCCTTGGTGCTGCTTCACAGGAGGTTCAGCCCATGGTGAAACATTCTGAGCTGAGTTTGGGAGCCATCTCTCACACAGGCAGTCATTTATTTCTGGGGAGGTCTGTGAGCAGTCAGATAAGTCAGCCCTGAGATATTTTCAAGCCCAGCATCTGGGAAGAGCAAGGACTGCCAGTCCCTATTAAGATGGTGATGGTTTCTCTACCAGGGCTTGACCCATTTTCTGCAGGTTGCTGGACAAACTTTATTTTTCAAGGGATTTTTTCTGAAATTCCAGCACTTTTGGAGCAGGTGAGAAACAAATGGGAATACAGAGCTTGGGGGGCTGGTGGCAGAGACCCCACAACTGCAGAGTGCATTCCAAGTTCCCACAGGATGCACAGAAAACCTGCATGGCTCATTTTCCATTGCTGCTTTGCACCAATGCCTGCTGCCTGATGTTCTTTTTAACTTTGCAGCAGGTTTAAGAAGTGGTGTTTAGCTCCTGTGTGATGCTTCAGAGCACAGAGGTGCCTCTGGTCTCTCTTTGCTGCCCTTCCCTGTCCCCATATGGGAGCAGCTGAGCTGTCAGCACTCACCAGACTTTCCCAACACCCCCTGACCCAGGACAACAGGCTGCTCCACTTACCCCTCTCTATGCAGGGGGCAATCCCTTGAAAATTGTTTTATTTTTAATTTTTACCTTGTCCCAAAACTGTGGTATGGCTGGTAGCAGACTCTGTCTGAGCAGCTGCCCAGCTGCCTTGTGCCTTAAGAAGTCAGCAAAAATTACATCAAGTATTTGGTGATAAATTGAAGGGAGAAAAAGGCAACTTGAGACAAGACAGGTGAGGCAACAATCTTAAGGCTCTCTTCCACCTAAATGGTTCTGTGATTCCAGCTTGTCTAGCAGCACCCTGCTTTCCATCACTCCAGCTCCCTGGTCACTGCCAGAGCCCGACAGAGAAATCTCACAGAAAAAGGGAGGCAGAAAATCTGACACATTGGAGAGGCTGATAATATCAAAAAGTAATTACAAGAAAAAAGAGATTATAGTAAGCCAGAGGGATTTTATTTGATGCAAGATAAATCCTGCTGTCCTGCCCACCTCAATGAATGAGTTGGGGTTTTGAAAGCCTGCTTAGAAGTGTGGCATCCCCCATGCCAGTGCCTGCAGGAGGTGTGTGTGATGGATTTAATCAGGGAATCATCTCAACCAAGACAAAACGGGTGCTCCTCTGTTCCTGGGAAGTGAGGGCTGTGCTGCAGCAGGTTGCTGCCTACACTTTGGATGCCAGGAGTGTGCCAGGAGCTTCTGCAGAGTTGGGGTTGTGTGGGGCTGAGCGTGTCCTGCAGAGCCCTGGCAGATCAGCCGCGTCCCCAGCGTGTTCCTGATTGAACAATACTTCATATTTCAAGGATAAGTCACTTCCCCTCTTTCCTGGCGTTCCCTGGCTTCACTCTCAGAGCACATTCTGAATTAAAATGTTTTCAAGTTTGCTTCACCTGGTGGAGACGGGTGCCAGAAAATTCCGGTCAGTCTATTAAAAGATCCATGGATTCCCACGCATCCCACAGGGCTTCTCCTGCAGCCCAGTGGGGCTGGATTTGTCCAGATGCTTGGTGAGCAGTGGATGAGTGACCACAACTTCCCCATTTCCTGGCACAGCAGCAGAGCCCTGTGCTGTCCATGGGCTCCATGTAGTAGGAAAACACTGATAGATGCCAAGCCCTGGAGGGCTTTGAGGGAAAAGTCCCAGGGAAAGGCACTTGCAACACAGTGAAATCCCCTGGGATTTAGTTCTAAATGCTCACACTTCAGGGCTAAGTTCCTTGCAGCCTTCTTGTCACCAGGAATACTCAATTAACATCAGGCCTTTGTATAAAAAATTTAAAAGGGGAAATAACTCTTGGGTAATCCTCTTTGTCCTAATTTTCCTTGCTTTGTTACTCCTTGGCTGAGCGAGCTGTAATACGTATTTATAGCAGTCTGAGGAAAGAGGAGGTATGGAACAGCTCATTCCATGCAGCCCTCTGGAGCTGACCCACACCTCTTTGTTTTGTTTCCGTGGATGTGGGGGAGTCTTTGCAGGGAGCAATGGATGCTTTCCATTCCCCTCGACCATGTGAGATCATAATGCTGATTTATTTGCAGCATGAAGTTGCCTGAAATCACACGAAGGGTGCAGAAAAGCTAAATTTAAATATCAGAAAAGCTGAATTAATATCCCTCAGCAACGCTGGCTGATTCTGGATAAAATGCAAGCAGACCTTGTGTATTTAATGTGTCACTGGGTGAGGCAGAAGGCTTCAGGATGGGTTGTGGTGTGTTGTGCTGGTGTAAATGGAAAGTGAGGGATGGTGCTGGGTTTATGTGTCGGGGGGAGTGTGAGGCTTCTCCCTGGAGCTCCTTGCTGAAGGGTGGAGAAAGTGCCCTGGTACAGCTGAGCAGTGATGTGCCCTTGTGAGGGAACCTCTGTGGTGGTTGTGGACTTGGAGCTGAGTTTAGTGGTCACCTAAGGAAGAGAATAAAATGAAATTACATCAGAGGCCAAGGTTGAGCTGTGAACTGAGCTGCTGAGGTGATGGGGATATTTCTGATGGGGTGAGAGGGTGCTGTGCACTCAGCAAAGGCAGGGAAGAGGCAAACAGCACATGCTGAGAAGTCTTTGCCATCTCCTTCCCTTCTGGCCAGCCTGGTGCTGGAAGCCAAATTCTGCATTCCCCAGCCTCCAGCTGGCTCTGTCCAGCCAGAGCAGTTTTCCTAGGACACAGTGCATTACACTTGGAGGATTTGGGCTGGAGAGGTTCTGGCCCTGTGGCACTTCGGGTACCATTCTGCTTGCAGATGGGGCTGGAGAAGGAGGTCACCTCGGGTCAGGCAGCCAGGGGCAAGCCCAGCTGTTTCCCAGAAGGAAACTTTAGGTGTGACTCAGGCCCATGGCTGATGGAGTCCAGCCCTGCAGCGGGCAGAGTGCGAAGGGGACGGGATTTATTTCTGGGGGTGATGCTCTGAGCCTGTGTCCCCTGCCAGCTCCTCCTGGGCTTGCTCAGAGGCTGGTGTGGCTGTGGGCTGTCCCCACCAGCACTATGGAAGTCCCCTGGCACAGGAAGAGCGATGTGACGTCCCTCAAGCCATCTGCTTTGTGGTAACTCAGCCTCTGCCAGGAGACAGCGGATGGGAACTCCAAACAACTCCCATTCCGTGTGATCCCGTCTCACCCACCCCTGCTCCTGTTGGTGCTCCTGGTTTTTGCTGCCTTGTGATGATCTGTGGTGGAAATAACCCCAGTTGTGGTCTTGCTCTTCCACCCCCTCCTGGGAAGGGCTCCATTCCAGCTCCACATTCCCATCCAAATTTGTCAGTCTGTAGCAGGCAGCTTTTCAGATTTGCTCCCAGGAGGAAAAGAAAACAACCAAAAACAAACAAAACCCCACCAAAACAACAAAAACACCTTCATAAGCAGATTTTCAGATTTCCAGGAACTTCTCATTTCTTGGTAATAGCAATAATTCCTACTTTAGGGAAATTCTGATCCTTTCAGCCCCTAAATTCTACTTTCACTTTTTGACCTTGTCTTATCACCTGGGTTTTTCTTTATGCTGAGGGCAGAAGCAAAGTTTGGAACATCCCAAGTCTTACCTTGAAAGTACTTAGGGGATCCTGGTGTGTGAGAGCAGCTTTTGTAACACTGCATATTCATAAAATGCCTGTGGAATATGAGGAGTGCTGTGAGGCTCTTTTTTTTGTCCTCATGAATGGGGAATAAAGAGCAGTTTTTCCATGGCCTTTATTGTGGCAGTAAAAGGAGCTCAGTTGAGCTCCTCACACTGGTGTTGCAGTGTCTGGGGGGCACCTCTTCAGGTGGGTTTTAGTCCTCCAAGATATGCAGGTGTGGGTGTGAGTTGGGTGATGGGGACTTGGGGGACACCCAGCACACCCCTTGTGGTGCCACACTGCTTTTTGCTCCTTTTCCAGGGCTGAAGATTGCACATGAGGGACACAGTTCAGCCCCAGAAATGCCTACTTTGCCTTCAGACTTGCTGTTTGAAGCAAACTTCGTCTTTAAACTTGCTGTTTGCTTTTTCCTGCTAATTTTTAACTGATACTTTGCACCGTCACCTCTAGATTACTTTTTTAGTCCAGGCTTGTGGGATGGAAAGATTTGAGAAGATGTCCACAATGTGCATAAGTGGCAAATGTCAGATTATACAGAAGCAAATTTCCTTGTTAAGGGATTTGATGGGACAAAGACAGAAGATAAAAATAAGACATCAGGTCTCAAGTCTTCCTGGTAGAACTGAGAGTGATGGTTTATAATAGATAACACTTGGAGCTATTTTTGCTCTGCAGCAGCAGCAGCACATTGGAACCTGAGTTTTGCACTGTCACCTGGGCTGAGTTGAGGCTCTTGAACATGAGAATAGAATCCTGGAATGGTTTGGGATGGAAGGGACCGTGGTGTGGGGTGTGGGATGTGCTCCATGGGGCCATGGCCCCATTCCCAGGCTCGGGCTGGTTTGCAGATATGTTCCCCAGAATCACCATGTGCATTAGCCTGTATGGAGCTGTTTTGGTGCTGCTCCCTTCCATGCTAATTAGCTAACAATCTGAATAATCTGGAGCATCTGTTCCATTCAGACAATGTGATGTTTCATTTCTTCTGAAGAGCCCAGTGTGTGTTCTTTACAAAAAGGAGTATATACAGTGTTTATGCAACAGCCAAACATACTAAATTGCCCAAAATGATGCTTCCCCCTTATCAGCTTCCCAATTAGTTCTGCTTTTATAGGTCGTTTTATGCTTTTATGTTGTCATTAAGTTATTTGTGGTTTCAGGGAACCCAGTGAGAGCTTCATTCCCTTTCATATCAAGACGGTGCAAACTGCTCTGGGTGTGTAAAAGGGATCATAAATGGGGTGTAGACCCCTCTGATGTAGCAGAGCCCCTTGAGGGACCCTGGCTGTGACTCCAGTGCTTCATGTAGGATCAGGCAGAGCAGAGCAGCCAGGCTGGGCTGCAGGAGCAGAGCAGTACTGGCCACGCATTTCACACCCTTTGAGCCTCACTGCTCCCCAGGCCTGGAGGCTGCTGCGGTCCCTCCCTTCCCACAGCCTTCCTCCCTGCGCTCATCCAGGGCAGGAGTTGCTGTTTTCCTGCCCTCTCTTCCCGCCCAGCTTCCCCGTTCCCACAGGAACCGGCCGTGCCCGGCAGCCGCGGCGGAAGCGGCCCGAGATAGTCACGGCAGGGCCGCAATGTCTGCTTGACATCACCCCAGCGCCCTGCTCGGGCTGAGCCAGGCCTCGCTTGTCATTCCCAGCCAGGGAGGGAATTCCCAGGCCGTGCAGTGGGGCAGCTGCTCTCTGTTTCCCTCAAACCCCGGGGCTCAGGCTGGGAAACACGATGGGAGTGTTGGAGGGTGGCATTGTGCACATTGTCACTGCTTGTGGCCATGCCTGGCAGTTCTCAGGGGGGCTCTGAAGGTTTAGCATGCGGCATTGACTCTTCTTTTTCCTCTGAGACATGGTGTGAGTCCTAAATACCCCCAGATTTGGGACCTTGGTTTTGTTATGTTTAATAATGCTGGGAGGAATTTCTTTACTCGGATGCAGTGTGTGTGGAGGGTGAAGCAGAGCTGGGGTGCAGGGGATCCCAATCCCCTGGTCCTGCCTCACTGGGGACAGGCTGTGCCCATCCACCTCTGTCCCCATCCCCTCCATGGGTTAAAAATCCCTCCAGAAGCCACACAGGTGTCACTTTTTTGTCAATTCCCCCTCCTTGAGCCACAGGGCTGTGCCTGCCCCACAGCCCCCCCACAGAGCAGTTGCCGCTGCATTTTGGGCAAATCTGGACAAATTAACGCAACCTTTTTTTTGTTTGTTTGTTTGTCTGTTTCCCTGCGTACCCACAGTTCTATCTGCAGGCCAGATTCACGTGGAAGGGAGCCCGCCTGCTGCGTCCCCTGCTGCAGTTCACCCTCATCATGATGGCGTTTTACACCGGGCTGTCGCGCGTCTCGGACCACAAGCACCACCCCACCGACGTGCTGGCAGGCTTTGCACAGGGAGCCCTGGTGGCTTACTGCGTGGTGAGTGGGGGAAACTGGGCAGGAACAATGCTGGGAAGGTCCTGTGGGAACAGCAGGGCCTTTGCAACCCGCCAGTGCAGCTCAGGTGATTCGCTGGTACAGCTGGGGATGTGGTGGGAGGCACTGTGCTCCGAAGGCAGCTCGGGGCACTGGAAGGATGTTCAGCCAAGGGAGGGTATTTCCCTCTTCTCCAGAAGCTTTGGCTTCTCCAGCTGTTCTCAGTTAGAAAGGTTTTCCACCAGGAGCTCAGCAGAGAGTCTGGAGTGCTTGGAATTGTGGCTCTTCCACACACAATCCATCCAAAAACTGGTGTCAGCCTGACTGATGGCCGATGGATTTTCAGGCAGCAAAAGAGCTTGTGAAAAATCAGCCAACAAAAAGCTGTGCCCATTTCTCTTCAGGCTGCTGGGATGGTTCTCGTGCTACTTGCTCTCCAAAGGGTGACCTGATTGCACAGCCCTGTAACTCAAAGTGACACAAGAAGATGTTCTAAGCTGGCAGGGTGGGGGGCACCAGGTCAGGCAGCTGCCTCAGACAGACACAGAGGAGCTGGGGGCTGTGGTGTTTCTGTGTCTGTGAGATCCTGAAAGCAAGATTTTAACAGCTCACCACTTTTTGTGGGGTTTTTTGTTGTCTTTTTTTTTTTTTTTTTTTTTTTTTTAACT
>VWZP01009377.1:1382911-1426570 GCA_013396995.1 Dicaeum eximium
TTTTTTTTTTTTTTTCTTTTTTAACTGTTCTAAAAGTAAATCAGCCTTGAGGACAAGGAGTTAAGTTCACCAATATTACATTTTAGGGAGAGAAAATAGGTTATTTCTGTACTTCCTACTCATTGATAATTTTCCAAAGCCAAAACAAAAATGTCATTGTTGGGACATTTTCATGGAGCATTATTCACTCTGTGAGCAGTAGCTGTTGGGTTTTGCCTTTGCCTGGTGCCCATGTCCCATGCAGGGCTGGCAGATCCCGAGGGGGAGGTGGGAGAAGTAGGTGTCTTTGTGCTGGGAAGTGGGATAACAGCCGTGTGGAAGGGGAGTGGGGACCAGGCAGGCCATTCCTGGATCCCAGCAGTGGTTCCAGTGGTTCCAGAAGGACAATAGCTCTCCGGATGCTTCCTGGCCGGGACGAGCAGCAGGCCTGGCTGTCCCCTCCCAGCCCTCCGGCAGCTGGGAGCTGTGCTGGGAAGGGGAGGCTGTGGCAGGGCTGGGATGGTTTTCCTGTGTCATAGGAAGCAGCTGCCTGGAGTTTCTCAGGCAGGCTTGGGTCTGACTGCAAGCCTGGGGCAGCCTGAGCTGCTCTCCCTGCCCGCTGGTGGAAGGAGCAGTTGTGTCCAAACGCTTTGCAGGAATGGCTCAGTAACCTGGAACATCTCAGGCTTCAGCTTAGCACTCAGGGCAGGTCTGAACCCAGCCCTTGTCCCATTCCATCAGCCTGCAGAGAGCCAGCTGTTCTCCAGAACCTGGCTTTGCTGGTGGGAGTCTTTGCCTAGTAGGGCCTGGCAGACTTTCCTCCATTTTGGGAGGCGGCAGTAAGGGACCAGAGGAAGAGTCATCCCAAAACACCCTAGAGTTTGCACTGAAGGAGCAGTTTAGCATCTTTTTGCTGAAATTCTTGGTATGTCCTGGGTTTCTTGCCCAGCTCTCCTGCATGGGCTGCTCTGAAACAGAGGGAGGGATCTGGAGAGTCATCACCTCCCACCCTGGGTGCTCCCAGCCACCCCTTCTCCCAGCAAAGCCTTCGGGGTTCACCCACCCTGGTGATAGTCAAGGGCTGTAAAAACACCACAGTTACCAGGCCATAATTTTCAGTAGAAACCAATTGTGGGTTTCATCTCCGAAGCCTGCCCGAGCTTAAACCCAGGTCGTGCTGCAGCAGACACGTTTGTGTTTCAGTGCCTGAAATAACAAGCAGAAGACATTGATGTCAAGCACTTCCAGCTGATGAAACACTCAGAGTTGGACCCAGGGTGAAATACGACGAGGATTTTTCAAATAGAAATAGTTTTTGTGCGCCTTGCAGGCAGCTTGCTGTGTGTTGTGTGGTTTATGTCTCATCTGGGGAGAGGGAGAAGGGGAGATGTCAGAAGGACACGATCCCAGTGTTGTTCTGGTTAGCTCAGAGGAGTTGTTTTAACCTCTGTGTGTATGATTAAAAATTGCTTCCATGGAATGAAAAGTAACAGGAATCTTTAAGTGGGAATGTGAGATATTGGCTTAAAATGCTCTCAGTCTTCTCCCATCAAGTTTTCTTTATGGGTGGAGAGCACCTTCTACAGGAAATGGAGCTAATCCAAGTGAAAAACTTAGCACGTTTATTAGTCCTTTTTTGTGTTAAACAGTTCAAGCATTAGGAGGATTTAACACACTTTTAACCCCCAAAGATCACGTTTCATGATTCCTATAAATGTTTATATAACCTCCAGCCATGTTAAAGTGAAATACAGTTTAAAGAGAAATGAAACCTCTTAACCAGTCTCTGAATGAAACCCTGAAAAGCAGCACAGTAAAAGCAAAAATACCCAGGATGACACTCCACCATAACTCATTCCTGTCAAAAATAAGGACCAGACTCAAAGCAATCCCCAGATGCTTCTTGCACTTAGAAATCTCCTCCCATAAATTGATTTGTCATGGCTATCTTGGTGTAGAAGTTGGACACCTTTTTGATTGAATCCAGCTCTCAGAGGTGGACAAGTGAGCGAGATGGCATCAGAAATGCACCAAACCAGACAAATGGGGGTTTACAGTTATTAAAAATAAAAAATAAAACCAGTCCTAGAGCAGTTCAACGCGGTTTGACACTGGGATGCTGCAGCAAGGGGCCAGACTCCAGCTTGTGATCCCCAGGAGCATCAGCTGGATCCTGTTATTTACCCAAACATACAAAGGCTGCCACTTGGATGCCCTGTAAACAACTTTATCAGCCCTGTTACACAACCAAACAGCCAGACACCAGCACATACACCAAGAAAAGAGCTGTTTTGTACATCAGCTCCTTCTCTGCTTCTCCACAAAGCAACACCAGCTCAGCTTCCTTCATCCCTGGTTACAACTGTGGGAGTAAAGTGCTGCTTACAGCAGCTTCACTGTCTGTCCAGCTCGAGCCTTATCTGCTGTGCTGATAGGGGCTTGCAAAAGTTATTTCCAAGGACAGCTTGACCTGCTGCACAAGGCTCTGGGTGGTTAGAAAATGTGGAGATGCAGGTAGGCCAAACCTTTGCTTTCTCCCTGTGTTACCCAGCCTGGATTACTTCTTTGAGTACCTTCGAATTATTTTTTCCCTTGATTTATCTGGGTGCTTAAACATTGCATTTGAGTAGTGTGGGAGAAAAAAACAAATGTACTGCTGATTCCTACAGCCACGTGCTGCTCATCTTGGGATTTCAGCTCAGCAAACCCATGGCTTCAGTTGGGATTATTGGGGTTTAAGGCTTTCTGAGATGACCTGTCAAATTTGGGCACGCAGAGGCAGCGAGGGTGGCAGGATGGAAGTTTGAAGCTGTGGTGCCAGGTGACAAAGTGATGAATCCTTGCCACTTCTTGCTCCATCCAGAGGATCTGTGTTGTCTGCCTCTCTTCCCTTCTGGCACAGGGCTGAGGTTTGGCAAGGGTGAAAGTGCCCTGGTCCTGGAGGGCTGATAAGCTTCGTGCTGCTGCTGCCAAAGGAGGATGTGGAAGTTTCCTCCCAGCACTTTGTTTCTTATTGTGTTGCTACCTTCCGAAATTGCCAGGCACTGGCTTTTTCACATCCGGGAGAGGGCTTACATCACGGGATATTTAGGAAGAAGGAGTCAGGAATAGCTCCTCTTCTCCTTAGCCTTTGGTTTCCACCAGACCCCAGCTCTGTACTGGTGCCTTGGTGAGGCATGAGGAGCATCGCTCACCATTGACTCACTACTGATAGCTTTTAAAACAGCTTTGACTTGAAAGCTTTTAATTGCCTACCTGATGTCTGGCTGGATGAATTGTTTCACACCTCCCTGAAACCACTCCGGATGAGTCAGGCCAGCCCTTTGGAGACCTTTGTTATTTTATTGGAGTGCAGGCCGTGGATCTGTTTCCTGGCTTTTCAACCCGTTCAGCAGAGGTCTGGGTGTTGCACTCGGTGATTACGCAGTGAGAAATTAAGTTGTCCTCTCATTTTTTTACAGTTTTGTGAGGTCTGAGCCTTTTTCTCTGCTGTACAGAAAGGTGGTAGCAGGCGCTTGGGATTTCGCAGCTGTTACGGGCAGGCATTCAAAAAGTGCTACCTTTGCAGCTTAAAGATATTTATATATTCTGTAAACCAACTTTTTGAACAAAGCATCGCCCACTGTGGCTAAATTTGCCTTTTCCACTTAATTCCTGCAGGTGTTTTACGTCTCCGATCTCTTCAAGCCCAAGATAAAGACTTGCCTGCCCCCACCTCCCATCCGGAAGGAGATCCTTTCACCTGTGGACATCATTGAGAGGAATAATCATCACAACATGGTGTAGAACTTGGAGGAATCAGATGGGTGTTGTATTTTAAACTTTTTTTTTTTTTTTTGCGGAAAAAAAGTGACTGCTGACAGCAACTACCTGCTGCTCTCAAATCTCATCAGACAGTAGAATGTAGGGAGAGACTTTCTTGCCCGACCAGTAAAGTCTTACTCTGTGGTCTTTTCAACTTGAGACATTTGGATGAAAGGGGTGGTGGTGGCCAACTAAGGCAAAGGCGACAGTGACAAAGGAAGACAAACCCCACACAACACAAAAAGCCGAACAAACCAAGAGAGGTGCCGGAGTTCTGGATGTGCAATTGGTTTGAGTGTTCATGTTGTAGTGAACGCCAAATTGTTCCTAGCCCAGTGAACACTAAGGGATTTTTGGAAAGCTGGCCATCCTAGATTTTTTTTTCTGACAACGAAGATTTCCAATGCCTGTGAGAAAAAAAAACCAATTCACGACGAAATTGTATAGCACTATGTACGAGCAACAGCACTGAGTCAAGATCTGGGATTGGTTTGTAAGAGTTGCTTTTTTCTCTTTTTGATCCTAGTTTATTTTTGCCTCCTCTCTTCCATACTGTGACTTAATTTAGAAGAAGCTTGCCCAGTCCAAGATCTCCGAAGGGTCTCTGTTCTCTCTGCTCACACTACACGCCTTTAACGGCCCCGAGACGCGCAGTGAGGCCGGAGGGCTCCTTCCTCCGCGCAGAGAAGCCACATTTCTTCCTCCCTGCTCTCTCCCCGGCGAGGGCTCATCCCATGCGAGCCCCCCTAAATGAAAAGTGCATCCTCCACTTCCCAGCCATCCCCCCTCCCCCCCCCCCCCCAAAAAAAAAAAAATCCCAGCAGGTTTCCTGCGCGGGAGCCGGCGGATTGCGCGAGGCTCTGCCGAAGACTCGTTCGCACTACGACCCCGGGGCTGAGTCCCGGGGAAACTTTTATTCTGCAGTTTTGGGACGGGCTGCTGGGCGGCACGTCCTGGCCTGGGTGTCAGTCGGTTTGTGCATCCCCTCCTCTCCTCCTCCTCCTCCTTCTCTTCCTCCTCCTCCCTGGGGCACCCCGGGGTGCGCCATGGCAGTACCAGGCCCTGTGCTCCGCTGGGTCACTCCACTGGGAAATCAGCTGTGCCTCTCTCGGGTGTGATGATGGAATTTTTTTTTTGCCCAGAAGCCACAGGTGCTTGGTTTGCAGCCCTTCCACGAAGCACGTTTGCAAAGGGATCCCGCAGAACACGCAGAACGGCCATTTGCACATCCTTCTCACAGAATCCGTCCTATCATTTCAACTTATAGCAAGCTATGATTTTTTTTTTATATTATAAATATTATATAAATAATGTATAAAACCTTAAAAATTAACTATGTAAAATATTATTTCTGAAACAATTTTAGATATATCCACTATGACTATAAACTGTGTCCTGACCTGTGTTATTTACATTTTGCTGCTTAAAAAAGCATTGAATTAATTTTTTTATAGTCAACTAAAATATTGTAGTTCTGTGGTAGTAATATTTTAATGAAAGTAACTACAATTAGAGACATTTGTATAAAAAAAACCATATTAAATTGTCTGTATTTTTGTAATGTTCCATTTTGTAAAGAGAAGAATATTCAAAGACTTTTGTAGAATACAAAATTGAAGTTTGTATCTGCGAAATTATTGCTGTATAAATGTGCTTTTTAAATAAAAGCTCATAACACAACTAAACATCCTGGTACAAGCTGCATTCTGTCTTTGGATTGCCCTTTCCTTGCCAGAAAAAGAGGGTCCTTGCCCAGTGAGACAGCTGGAAGTGTGATGTGGATGTTGGGTGGCATTTGGGGATGTGATGATCCAGGAGGGCAGCTGGAGAACATGGACCAGGTGTCATTTTCCATGGGAGTGATGAGAAGGTCCCACCAGCTCCTGGCTGGGGGCATTTGTGAGTTTGCACTGATCCTCTCTTTTCTGTGTCCAGTCTTAAAGCAAATCCCATTTTACTGAAGGCATCCCTTTTTCTTTAACCATCTTAAAAGCTTTAAAGAAATACTACGGAAGTAAAATAAGGCCTGAAGAGCCACAACCCAGCTGCTGGTTGTCCTGGACAGCCCCTGCCTAGGAGGGCTCCCAGCTGTCCTCTGCACAAACACCTTTCCCAGGAAAAGCAGGCACTTGGCAGCTGAACCAAAATCTTGCAGCTTGCTGGGTTGCAAATGTAGGTGGAAGGGGAAAGAAGAAACAAGAAAAAAATCTCACAACAACATGTGCTCTGCGAGGCACATGTGCACAGCACACAGTAATGAGGCAGCCTGGATTTTTTTTATTATTATTTTTATTTTTTTATATTATTATTATTGTTATTTTCATCCTCCTACAGAGGCAAATGAACTTGGTGGTGACACACGGTCAGAGCCGCGTTTCGACCACTCCTTGAGTGAACCACATCAGCGAGATAACACGGCACAGAAATAATATGCAAGAATGCATGACAGGAAGCAAATACCACATCAAACTGCAAAGAAAGAGCAGGTGGAAATTAAGGCAGCAGAACTGAGCTAGCACTTGCTATTATTATCCTAATTAGGAGTAAAATTTTATTACGCGTGGAAAAACTTCGTAAACCCGCACCTGTCCCAAATGCAAAGGGAGTTTTCATGGTGCCACGTGTGATCTGAGCCTGAGTGTTTGGAGGCTGAGTGTGTTGCAGAGGTGAGACTTCAGCTTCGGGGCAATGGCTGTGAGGACAGGCTCTTAATCCCCAGTTTATTTCCTAAATGCATTGCCCGGGTCTAAGTAACCCCCATGGAGGAAGGAAACGCTGCCCCGTCTGCCTGTGGAGCCCTCCATGTGCAGAGCCAGCCCCAGTGCAGCGAGCACTGGGCTGAGAAAAGTGTTTGCTTGCATCTTAACCCCAGCTAGTTGGAGAAAATCAGTGACACAGATGTCTGGGTGAAAGAGGAGGGCTTGGAGAAGGGTCAGAGGGGAAGCAGCAGAGGAGGTGATAAGAGCCCAGGCAGGGCAGCAGGGCTGGCCAGTCACAGGATCTCAGTCAGAATGTGTGGGTCAGCCTGGAGAGAGGGAGAAAAGGCCATGGATAAACCTATGGAAGGCAAAGGGGCTGAATTCTATAACGTGGAGCTGAGCATCAGCAGTGCCAAGTCCTGTTTGTGGCTGAGCAATGGTTGTTTTCTCCTCTGCTTCCTGCCTGCCTCTCCTGTGCTGTCCCATCCCATCCTGGCAGGGTAAGGGCAGCTTTGCACGACAACTGGCTGGGTGGGTGGGTGCAACTTTGCTGGGGCTCACCCTTACTCCCTGCCTGGGGATTAAGAGAAGTGATCATTTCTGGCAGCATGGGTGGAAAAGGGCAAGGTTCCCAGAGACCTCAGGGCTAGCCAAGCACAGAGGAATATTCCAGTGCTACAGGAGGAATAACGACTGATTTTAAATGAGCATTTCAGTGAAACCCCACAGAGAAGTAAAAGCCAAAGGAGCAGGGTTGTAGGAACCACAAACCATGAGTATGGTGACAGGATGTATCTACTGCCATTGCTTCCTGAGGGGCAGGAAGGAAGAGAAAATAAATATATGAAATGGGAAAAAAAACCCAAACCCAAATTCATATGAGGGCTGGGATCCTGAGGCCACCACTTTCTGCAGTGTCTGCAGGTGCAGCTGGAGCTTGCACCTTGCCCTGCTGTGCTGCTTGGTCCTTCCTGCTGGGATGCTGAGCAGCATCCCAGGACATTCTGGGGTTTGCATGCTGCCGCTCTCTGCAGCTCTCCTGAGGAGGCAGGCGGGTGTACAAACCCAGATGCACTCATGCAAACGAGAGGTGCTGCTGGAGCCCGGGGCTGGGTGCTGGTTGTGGCCTTTGGTACTGCAAAGACTGGGCTCTGCTCACGCTGATGCTAATCAGGGGCTGCGGAGCACCCAGCTGTCTGCCTTTGATGCTGGGCCCGGCTGGCAGAGCCTCTCTGCACAAGGGGACGTTCTGGTCAAACCTGTCTTTTTTTGCACAGAGACCGGTTGAACACGTTTTCAAAGGCAGGGAATTCGTGTGTGCACCTGACTGCCATGGGAGCAGGTCTTTTGTTCCAGGGGAAGGGAGGTTTACGCAAGCCCCGGGTCCGGCCGTGTCTCGGTGCACCTAAACAGCTTCACTCAGCAAGAATGCCTTGGCAGCCTGCAGAGGCGGGAGCTGTTGTACTTCTGCTCAATGATTTTCGGATATGAAGCTCTCAATCAAGGGAGGGGGAGGGAGGAGGTTCGCCCCACAAGCAGAGACCTGTTTTTCTCATGCTCCAAGCCTGCCTTGTTTTGGGTGTCCGAAGGTTTCACCCAGCTCTTTGTAAAACCGAAACCAACGTTCATCGTGGAGCCAGAGGATGTGCTGGGCTCGGGTCCTGCTGCACAGGAGGGCTGGTGTCAAGCCCACATCCATGGCTGGGGTGCAGCACAGCTGTCCCTGGAGCCAGCACCCACTTCAGCTGCATTTTCCCCCCCATCTTGATACACTCCATGCCTTCATCCACCGTTCTCCTCTCACAAGGCAGCGATTCCTCCCTTGTGTTTACCTTTTCCTCTGGACACCAGATCAGAGGTTCAGATTTTTAGGAATGCAGTGAATCACTCTGCTCCTGGCTTCTGTAAACATGGTCTGTACACCTGCCCACAGATAGGAGCTACTGCCCATCTCCTCCAGCCTTTCCTACCCTTGTTCCCTGGGTGCCAGGTGATGCTCCGGGCACAGCCCTGACTGCTTGGATTACCCAGCAAAACCAAACACAAGTTGTCACCTTCACTGGAGGAAGCAGAAGGTAGAAAACAACCTCCTGTTGACTCAGCAGAGGGGGGGAAAAAAAAGACACACAAACAAACCCCAAAACCCAACAACTTTCAATTATCACCTTTGCGCGCCACCCCCACTGGCACCAGCCGGCGCAGGAGTGCCTGCGTTAGCTTGTCTCGAGTTACAATTTCCTCGGGGCACAGACTACACCTATGTGTGTGTTTGGGTAATAACGATCCCACTGGTTGTGATGAATCCCTGCCTCATCCTATCTGTAGCTAGAAGGGAGCGAAGTCACCGGGAACATCTCCCAGTTTCCTTAGAAAGTCTTGTTCTGCGAGTTCCTGCCCTGCCGGAGCCGCCGAGTGCCACCGTGGCGGCACCTCACAGGCAGCTCTGCTTTTAATAGAGACTGCTGTGGCCTCGTGGAGCATTTAATTCTTGTCTTGAACCCAGAAAATAACCGTCTTGGCTTCTTTGTTTTTTATTTCAACCCCCCCCCAGTTTCACATCAGGTGGCTCTCAGAGTTTTGGCGAAGTGCGAGGCCGCCCGGTAATTCAGCGCTGGTGGCAAAGGGATGTCTGAAGGCATGAATCCTGCAGGGTTTGATCTGACTTGGTGCAGAGGGTTCATAACCAGCAGGAACAATGGGCTGTTATTGAAGGAAAACACCTTTTGGGTGTTTCCAGGTGTCAGCAGAAAGTTGAGGAACAGAACCACCAAAACACCGAACTGTGTACGCGCACATCCGCGGATGGGACGAATGGGAATTGTGGTGGATTCAGCTCGCTCCTGAAGTCTTTGAAATAATTCAAAATGTACCAAAACTTGGAATAAAATGTGACTTCTCTTTCCCACCTGAAAAAACTGAATAAATTGAAACAAAGCCGTCTGTTCATTTGTACAGGAACTGGTGTGAAAAGCTGGGCTTTCCCACCACGCTTTGACATCTCCCTTTCCAGGTGTGTGGTGTGAGTGCATGTGAGCTGAGGTCAGTCTGAGATATAAATTAAACAAAAGAGCATTTGGTTCTTGCTAGGCTGATCTTTCCCCTGGAAAAAGACCATGAATGGAACAGAAAGAATGGTGCTGTTTCAATAAGGAAACCAGAAAGAAAATAAAATGTTAAAAAGAGAATAAAATCTAAAAAAGAAACACTCCTTTTATCCAAAGAAGAAAGGGAGCCAGATCTGTGAGCACCATCCTTTCAAAGGGATCTGCCTTCTGTACAAGTGCGTAATTTGCTTATTTTCAAAGAAATTTTAGTGATGTTGAAGGCAAATTAATAACACTGCTCCAGCCTCCCAGGGCTTGTCTGAACAAGAAAAGTTGTTAATGTTTAATGTGAGGTAAAATTTTAATCCATTTCATTAAACTGAGTAGATATTCTTAGTCCATTTTTAAGCAGGATTAGCTGTGTTTACCTCAAGTCAAGTAAGCACAAGTATAACGTCAACTGATACAAGCCTTGCTTAAATTAAAACAAGAATAACTACCAAGGCTTAGAGGAGGGAGCTAAAAAGCCAGTTGAAGTTTTTATTTAAAACAAAAAAATGGGGATTTTTTTTTTCTTCTTTACAAGGTATTTCTTTCCATGGGAAAACAATAAAACCCAGAAAAAGCCTGTGAAAGTTTTGCTTGTAAATGATGAGACGATTGCAGCTGAAAAAACACTGCTTCATTCAGGAGAGGTAATTCTTTTCAGCAGGGCCAGCCTAAGCATCCCCTTGAGTGGATCTGGGGGGAGTCTGGGCCTGCTGGACGTAGCAGTTCCAGCTCACCCATCTAAGAGTCACCAACACTGGCCAGCAACAAATTAATGATGCTCCAGCCCTCTCTCAGGAATCACCCAGCTCCTAGATTTTGCTTTGTAGCCCATGGCCAAGGTACTGCAAGACTTCTAGGAAGAAATCCAGGCTCAATGTGAAGGTGCCAGATTAAATGGGATTTACCACATCCCTTGGCCAGCTGTCCCACCAGCTCGTTGGCCTCACTGTTAAAAATATGTTAATACTTCCCTTGGTTTTCATTAATAACTGCTTCTGTGTTCCCATGCCCCATATCCCTTTCCTTTTATTTATAAAAAAAATTTTAAAAAGGTTTTTTATTATTAAATTGTGTTATTTTCCCAGAGCTGAATCCCTTGGTTAGCTTTTCTGGGGGTTTCCTCACAAATAATGCTTCTCTCTTTAAAACTTGCTCAGGTTTTTTGCTTCCCCTACAAGAACATAAGAAATGCTGCAGGTTAACCCAAAATCAGTGGGGGAGGGACCAGCTGGGGACCAATTTTCCTTTGTACAAACAATTAAGTAGGAACACCTTCTGCTTGTAGGTCAGATTTAATCTGATGCTCTTCTAGAGGAGAGATTCCTTATCAGGTCTTAACCCCTCCACCTTCCAGGCCCTGGGAGAATAAAGGCATGACAGAATTTGCCTTCCTTCAGTCTTCTTCATTCAGGCAATTTATCTGCCAGACCTGGGGGTACTTCTGAACAGCAAATAACCCTCCCCATGGGGTTTTCTGCACTGCAGAAAAAGCCCCTTTTAGAAGTGAACATTAACGACTTCCAGTGTGTAAAATGAGTTTCACCAAGCGGTGCTGAGGGTGGGCAGCGTTTCCAAGCGAGTGTGGGGTGGGATAAATCACTTTGTACTTGGCATAAATTAGGTATGACACTGTTAGGCAGCTAAACTGGGCCACTGTGAGTTAGGGTAGGGTGTATTTAGCAAAAATCTTTGAGGTTTGGAGGTGACTCCTTGGGGTGATGTGAAGCTGCAGGATTAAGTCACGGAAAGAAGGTTCTGTGTGGATTGACAGGCACCTTAAAGCTCCCACAGCACAGCTGTCTCTAACCACCCCAGCTTTCCAAAGCAGCTACAAAGGAACTGGAAGTTACCTCTGTGCTGAATTCTTGCACTGCAGCTGATGTTCCAGCAGAGACAAATGCAGATGTGACCTTGCAGTGAGCCCAGAGCAGCACCCTGGGCTGGGGGTGAATAACTGCACAGGCACCAGTCAATGTGAGCTGAACAAAAGGCTGCAGGACACTTTCCCACCCCTGGAAGGCTGCTGCAGGCTGGAGGGGTGAGAGGAGGGATGCTAAAACACAGGGTTACATCTTCACTTTTATTTATCATGGACAAAATATTCAAATAACTGTGTGCCTGCTCCCTGCCTGAACTGGCATGAAAATAGAAAGACAATTGCCTGGCTGAGCTCTTTGGAGGAAGATTTGAATAAAGAAGGCAAGTTTAGTGGAGGCACCAAGCCATGCATGCCTAATCTTGCAGCGAAGCTCTGCAGAAGCAGCCGGGTTAGGCACCAGCAGGTGGATTAACTGTTCAGGGGAAAGACATGGAAAGCAGCTTTCTTGCAGAGCAGGTCCCCACACAAATAAGTCCGAGGCAGCGTGGATTAGTGCTTAAAGTAATGAAGCAGCTGCCAGACCTCAGAGGGAGAAGATATTAGCACATAGCGGGACAGCCCTCGACAGGCTGGCACCTCTGCGAGCAGCCAGGGGCTCTGGGAGGGAGCAGCCCGTAGCCACCCTCCCAAAAATACACACCGTGCTTTAATGGGAGCCTAACGCAAACACTGCCAGCTCAGGACCTGGAATGAGCTTCCAGTTCGCCTCAGGACGTTTTCTCCCAATTTGGTTGTTTTTATGAGCAGCTATTTTTGCTTAAGTGGGGAAAAGGGGGGGGAAAATGGCATGGGCAGAGCTCCACTTAGCCCAGCACCCACAGGGGTAGAGGGGTGACCTTTTTGGGTGGTTCACCTCCTCTCATCAGCTGTTGAGCTTTATTTTTTTTTAGGAGGGGAAATATATACATTTTCACAGATGAAAGCCAGGCAGTCAGGGGGTGTATTGGACAGAAAATGAGGTGAAGGACAAAGAGAGCCAAGGTGAACAGCGAGTGGGTTGAGGTTGGGGGATGGAGGTGGGTTTGGCTGTAAAGCAGTCATCCTGCTCCACCCATGGAAAACCTTTGGTGGGTGGGTGTGAGTTCTGCAGGAAACAGCGGGGGGTGGCAGGAATCAGAAGGGAAGTGTATCCCCGAGGGACACCCCTGTGGCATTTCCCCCATCTGCATTATCAGCCAAGGTAGGTAACTTGTGAGGGGGAAGCTGGTATTTCCACTTACCAAAATTCTTGGGATTTCTCCTCGCCATTCCTCAGGTTGTTAAGGTAGTTTTGAGTTTGGGGTTTTCCCTTGAGAAATTCCAGTATTTCACTGTGCACTTTCCTTCTGAATTGAGTCAGAAAGTCAAAATATTAACTTCTTTTTTTTTTCTTTTGTTTTTTCTTTTTTTTTCCTCCATGGAATGATAAATTCCAAACGATCCCCGTTAGGAAATGTTAAACATTTTTTGTGCAAATATATTTGCCCATCTAGTGCAGCCCCACATAGCTCCAGACACTTATCACAGAAGAAGTGCCCTTGACTCCAACATCACTTACAACCTCAAAGCAGGCAAGGAACACATATTTTTTTCTTTCCTTCAGCTCTTCAAGACGTGTTACGAGGGGGAAAAGATTAATTATTTTAAAGTGTGGTGAGCTGGTGTTCACCGACAGCAGCTGAGCATTTGCTCACCACCATCCTGTGGGACATCGCCTGGGGCGTCACTCCCGAGCTCAGGAAGGTTTGGCCCCCCTGGCACAGCCGCTGGGTGCCTCAGCAGGGATTACCTGTCTCCTTCGATCCTCAGGGTGTAGGGGATGTTCAGCCATGCCCTGCTAAAGCCCCCGGGGAAGATGCTTTTGTTGTAAGGACCCATTTCCTCTCCCCAGGGCAATGCAGGGAGGTAAAGTGGGAGCGAATATTCCAACAATAATGAAGGGACCGAGTTAAGACGACTCCTCCAGTAACACAATCTCCTCTCTGGTTCCACGTTTAGTTTGCTGTGGAGCATCTGCCAAGCACCTAAAGACCTCAGAGAATCCCGGTGGTGTTTCCTGAGGTTATTCGGGCACTCTGCTCTTTCAGATTTTAACAGGAACTGGGCAGAAGAGGTCCAGACAACCTTTTCTGCACAGACCCCGGGTCCTGAGCCCTGCAGGCTGCACCCATTCCCTGCTGCCACAAACAGCGTGAATCACAGGACGCTTAGTCTGCACAACCATCGTAACCTGATAAAAGTCGAGCAGAACATCCTTCACCTCCTGCAAATAACTCAGACCGGAGTCAAAATAAGTGCCAGCAGCAAGAGCGTGTTCTGCAGCACGGAATTTCCAGGAATGCTGCTTTCCTTCCCCAAACCCTCTCTCATCCGAGGGCTCTCGGTGTTTGAGCGAGCCGGGGCTGAGCCCAAGCGAGAACTCGCTGCCCGGGCCGGCAGCTCATGTTTCACATTAAGGAGCTGTTTGAGGGGCTCAGTGGATAAATTGTCAGGTTTGTCCCCTTGCAGCTCACGTGTCCTGAACAGCCTGGGGTCCTAAAGGAGGAAAAAAGCCCAACCCAAGCTCCGCAGGTTTCCATCCCGGAGGTTCTGCTCTGGTGCGGAACAGCCGGGGGTGAGGAGACCAAGTCTGCCAGGGGGGAAACCCCAGCCCCACCTCGTGTGGGACCTTGGGAGAAGTTTTAGGATGTGACAGCGCCAGTCCTGCCATCCACGGCTTCTCTGTGTGTCCCCTCCTCCATCCATAACCTCAGGAGCAAATGGAATGGTGGGAAAAGGGATGAAAACTGGGAAAGGTGGGAAAAGCGATGAAAACTCAGAAAGGTGGGAAAAGCGATGAAAACTCGCTGGAAGACAAGCTGAAGGATCTAGCACATAAATAGCAAAGGAAGGAGAGATAAATGCTACAATAATCTTTAAATATCTGCGAAGGAAACCAGCCAGGAGCCAGTTTGGCTACAGGGGGACGGCTGGAAGCTAAGGATGGATGATCCCGATCTTACCCAGTGGCTAAGTGGATTTCTAACCACCGTTTTCACGGGAAGGAAAAAAAAAAAAAAAAAAAAAAGGAAGCTGAATGATCCGGTTCATTTTCCTGGGTGGGGGAAAGAACTGCTAAAAGCCTTTAATAGCTCCTGTTCAGGCAATCGTGATTATGAGCAGCTGGGAGGAAGCCGGGCCTGAAGTGTGAGGTGCCAGAGTTGAACGTGGTGAACAGGGGCAGGGAATATTTGTTTCCACAGCACAGTACCCAGGGAACATCGAGCAATGAGAGGGACGACTCTGCACAGGAGTTCCCAGTCCTATATTTAAGAGCAAATCAAACTAAGGGAGGACCCTGCAAATTACAGACATCTACAAATAACCGCAGACCTTTTGTCTCAGCTGTGGGAAGATCCTGGGGACTCTGATAACAGACACTGCCTTGCACAACCTTGGGAAAGAGGGGGCCTGGTGGTGTGTCCACTCTGCCCAGGATCTTGGCTCTTGGCTCTGGTTACAGGCTGCAGGGGAAGGTGGAGAAAGCCCAGGAGAGGATAATTATGGAACAACCTGTTGATGGAGGAAGTGGCTTCCCAACCTCCCTTTACTTAGGGCCTGGGTTCTGCTCCAAAGCAGGAAGATTTATAGCCCTCCCCGTGGTTGTGTTGTGTTCTCCTTCTGGCCAGATTAGTTTAATAAATGAGAGGTAGGGGAAAAAAACTGCTGAAAAGCAAATCCCCTACAGCCATGCTGTGTCACGTCATTAAATAAGGACACTTTTTACTTAAGAGGAGTTGTTTGACCCATAATTGCAGCTAAACTCCCATTTGGGTTTTGATCTATGGGGGCTCCTGTAATTTTAACTGGATGCAGCCTTTGTATCCTCATCCTCCATTTTCCAGGGCAGCAAAAAGTGATTATATGATATTAAACAGCAGCTGTTTTTCAGGCTGGAAGGGGCTCTTCACTGCTGTTATCCACAGCCTCTCTCTGAAATCAAACACTCTGTAAAAGTCAAACAGCTCTGGGTTCTCATTCCTGAGGTCTGCACTCAATTCCTTGTGACAAAGCACAGGCTGAAAGCTGACCTGACTTGTGTGACACAATGAGTATCGACTGGGAATTTCCAAATCCCAGCATCACTGGGGCACCTGGAGCTCAGACAACTGTGAAGGTGTCACAGTGTCCTGAAACATGGGTTAACAGCAGTATTTACTGTCCCCCAAGACTGGATGGGGAATAGCAAGAATGCAGTGGCCTGTTTACCCTTGTTGCCTCATCACCATTTTGATCTAAACCAATTATGAATCTATAAATCAGCTCTGAGGTCAGCAGGCAGCTTCTTTGGTGATAATAATAATTACATTCCTTGCATTTACACTGTATTTTACACTTGCAGATCACAGGAGACTTCATCAAAGCAGGCAGCAGTCATTGCTTCCCTTTATTAACAGCAGGGAAAATGAGGTGCAGGGAAGGTAAACACCACGTTTGTCCCAAACTCGGGGTCAGGTGAGGGGGGTGGCAGCAATTAGGAGCTCTCTGGGACCTTATTCAAATGAGAAGCCATAGCTGCTGACCCACTCTTTCAAGTGGATTAGCAGGGACTGCTCAAAACCTAATGGGGAGAAGACAAATGGGAAGTCCTGGATCTACTACTTCAGCTTTGTCCTTTACTTGTTCTTGGTTTCTTCCAAAAGAAACATTTCATGACAACCAGCTCTTTCTAACTGACCTCCCCTGAAGAAAGGTTTCTTGGCACCACAAGCTACTTTGTGGTCCAAAAATGTGTGTATTTGGCCACAAAGGCCTTTGATGGAGACGTGGGAACCCCAGACCTGTGTCAGAATTCGTGGCCAAATCTCCCCATCCCTGACAAAACTTCTGGTTAATCCAGCCAAAATAACTTTTTCCTGCTTTAGCTATTGCTGAAAAAAAAAAAAAAGTATTTAAAATTATTTGATCCCCCAGTGTTTGGATTGTGAACAGTTGTGGGACAAGACATGAGCTGTCTTCCTCTCTGGAAGCTTTCAAAGGTGTTGGTCTCACATTCACTTCCCGAAGAGCAGGGCTACGTTTTGATGCCTCAGCAAATTTTTCTGCCTGTCCTCATGTGGGAAATTTCCTGTCCATATTTAATCCTTGCACAGCCTCTTTCTGCTGTCACTCCCTCTAACAATAGAGTTGTGAAAAAGGGAGTAAAACCCAAAAAGACAAGCCTGTAAAAATGTCCACTGCATTACACCCTTAAGAAAAACATTAATAGTGCATTATCCAATTGAACATTTTCCTTTCACATCACTTTTAATCAGAACTCCAGTCTCATTTCAAATTTAAGGTCTGGGCAAAATAGCAATTTTTTAAAATAAGAAAATGTTGTGTTCTTGGGGGAAAAAAAGCGCCCAGCCAACCACCAAAAAAACTCCTCTTGATTCTTTCTGAGCAATTCTTCAGTACTTGATCTGGAGTGGTTTATAATGCATAAAGGCATTTGTATTTTGCATGCAGTCATCTTTGGGCTTTTGCATGTAGTTGCACAAAGTTCTGACAAAAATATCCCCAGCAAGAGTTACTTCAGTTTTTGGTTCACATTTTGGTGTCAGCAAGGGACTGAGATCTCAAAGATGGAAAGATGTAATTTCTCATAATTTTGCAAATCTACGTGTCATTTATTTGTCTGAGTCAACTGTATGAAAGCTTTATTGCTGTTATTGTCCCGGCCTCCCTCAGTGGAACAGGGTATTCCCTAAGAAATGAGGAGACAAAGAGGGGAAATTAGGGACAAGAGAAAGCCTGGCATCCCAACTTCTTTTATACACAAAGGTGGACTTCACAACTTCCATTCTTCTAGGTTGGTTTCTATTCATTCAGTTTTGCATTGGAGGAGAGGCAGGCTCACAGCAAAAGCCAAATTATCTCCGTAGAGCTCTGTGCTTTGCATTGGTTTGATTTTTCTTTTCCCCCAAAAAACAGCTCACCCACTGCAAAGCAAACAGTTGCAGACTCACAAACTCCAAACAAAACCCCGACCTGGAGGCAGAAACCCCTCGTGTCCTGCAGAAGCAGCAGAGCGTTTGATGGCGAGGCGGAGCGGCGATTTTTGGGCTGTGCTTGCTGGCAGCTCCCAGCACAGATTTGTGTCTCCACCGTGTTTTGTGCAACCCTGGCCAGGTTTTGTGTCCCCAGAGGATCTGAAGTGTGTGTTGTTTTCTGCTTTCCATGGCTCCCAAGGGCAGGGAGAGGAATCAAACCCATCCTGAGCGGGGCTTGCCCCCAGTGGAGGAGGGTCTGGCATGGGGGTGCTAACGTTACAAATAAAACCATCAGGGTGGGAAAGCCTCTTTGTCAATGAAGCCCATCTAAATACCAGTTCTCCATGACAGCCCATGCTTAGGCTGTATAAACTAGGAAAGAGAAGGATCCTCGCATTGATGTCACTTCCCTAAAGAATATTCCTCGTATTCCATCTCAGGAGCATCAGCAGCTGCCCAGGGAACCAGTGCCAGACCTGGAGGAGAGCACAGAGTCATGCAAAGCAACCACCAACCACCATCAGAATCTGATATGGAGGCAGAAGAGAGAAGAGGAGCCAGATTTTCTTGGGAGATAGGACTGGCAGTCCCAGGGGGGGACAAATCTTCCTGACCTGACAGGCGATTGCCATCCCCAGAGGAGGCCGCAAAGAGAAGCCCCTGACAGCCCAGCACCCCCAAGCCTCCTCCGCTTCCAAGGAGATAAAACCAGCCTGTGGACAGCCTAAGTTTAGGCTGATACAGACACAGCTGGTGTGCTGGGAGCCGAAGGTAATTTATTTCTTTTGGCTGATGACCCGCTCCCTTCCAGGGCTGCGTTTTCCAAGTTCTCTCCGCTTGGCCGCAACGTTTGTACCCCTGGCAATTATTGTTATTTTAAAATTAGGCTAAGAGCTAATGTATTAGGCTAATATATTAAGCTGGTAAACTCTTTAGCCAGCCTGTGCTGGTGACACATGAAGGAGATTTTATAGATAGGCTTTTCAAACCCAGCTCAGCCCGGGCCTGGCGTTTAACCGCGGCTTGCAGAATATAATGGCTGAATGCATTTCGCCCATGCCCACAATAACTCTCTTTGACGGCAGAAGAAGTTCCAATAAACATGTCATTCAAACACGGATGTATTTTGGTAAAAATTAGTGAAACTGATGCTATGAATAACCTGCAGTGCAGTTTCTATTGCTCTCCCATCCGCCAGGGCCGAGATGATTAACACCAGACCAGCCACGGTATTTATATTGCTCGGATCATGGTGGCTCATAAGCAAATGTGAAATTGGGTACTCGACCAGAACAGCAGGGACGGGAAGAGCCACAGAATGAGCTGGTTTTAGAGGGAGAAACAAATGGGATTGTAACACAACCCTGGAAACAAGGGAGGGCTTCCAGGAGGGGTGGGGGAGCAGCACAGCGGTGTGCGAGAGCAGCGCTGAGGATGACTTTAGGGTTAAATCAAGTAATTTATACAAACAGAGTTGTTGGGTGTTTTCTTCTCCTGCCATGACATAGCATGCATTTGAACAAATGCTGTGAACAACATATTCCCAGATCTGACCACCTTGGGAGAGCGTTTTATTAAGCCAATTATTTTTGTTTATTTCTGCTAAAATAATCCCCTGACTTTTTTTATTTTTTACTATTATCCTCTCTCCATCCCTTCTATTTTATCCATGATGGGGTTCCTGTGAATCTGCCCCTGCAAGCAGTGAGTCCCTCCCCCACCTGTGGCCCCTTTCCACCGAGTGCTATTTTGTAAGATCTCTTGTCACCAGGACTCTGCGAAGACTTAGGCATGTAATGGGAAACATGTGTCTTTCCCTGGCGCTTGCAATCTTACCCCAGCGAGGGCTGAAATGGGAGTGCTCTCTGTGGAGTCAGGGAGCTGATGGTGGGGGGAAAAGGTTTGGAGCCAGAGAGGGGAACTTGGGTGTTTTTTGTTGTTTGCTCCCAGAAGTGCGGGATTTCACACCAAAATGATAGTGGCTAACGCTGGTTTCTGCTGAGGAGGTGGGGGGATTGTTGGGCAACAGCGCTTGGGACAGGCAGCCCAGACAAAAGGGTGCAAGGGAGACATAAATGGCTTTTTGGAAGATGGCAAAAGCAAAATGATGGGAAAACAACCCCCAGATTGGAGCCTCAGCCTGCCCCAGTTTTGCACATTTTCCTGAGCAAGAGAAAAACACAGGAAGGAGCTGAGGAAGATACAGAGAGGTTGGGAAATCATCAGGGTTGTAAAATTATGTTTTCATGAATCATCACCATTAAAAAGAAAAGTGGTCATCACGATACTGCATGAATGGTGTATGACATGTATCATATACATAATATATGGGATAACTGGCCTCATTCCTCATTGTTATTTCTTCTGGGTGACTTAATCTGTACTCTTCTGCACAAAGCTGAGCCTGCAGACAAAGTGGTGCGTGCACAAGGATGTCAGGCTAAAAGCAGATGAGGTTTACTCCAGTGATTAAACCTACTCATCACCTCAGCCTCCTCCTTCTATTTTTCTGGGGTGCCAGCCAGAAATACTGTCCAGAGCAATCAGGACCCAGACCCAATTGTCATATCTAAAATCTGCGTGTGACTTGGCCTCATCTGGGATCAAACACTGGAATAACAAAGCACGCAGGATCTGGCTGGTGTCTGACAGCCAATGCTTCTGGGCTTCCAACAGCCAAATTCATTCTGAGGAAAAAAAAAGAAAAAAAAAAAAATCAGGCTAAGGCTGAGGCACGTTGTTGTTTCCTCACGAGTTCACTTGCAAAGGTCACTGCTCCTCTCCCCCTCCCCAGCCTCTCTCTCTCTTTCTCTGCAACTCTTTTGTTTGTGCAAGACTTCAGGAATTAAAACCTCATTTCAAGGGTTATGAGTAGACCACAGCAGCGATACATTGCCCTGATTATCAGCAGCAGACGAGCTTTTCCCCAGCAGCCCTTTAGCTGTGCAAGTTCTCTGTGGCTTACACTGATTTTTCCTGCCTGTAAATTTTTCTTTAGAGTTAACAGGGACTCCATTGCACAGACTTGCTGTGATAAATTACATGGGATTATATTGTTACAGGGAATTGCCATCACCTCAGCAGTAATAGAAAGGAAAGGTTAAAAAAAAAATATAAGTAGATAAAGAATAGCAAGATGGCTGGGAGTACAGTGAGAAGAGAAATGGCCCTGGTGGGGAAGCTGATAGATGTCTTCCTCAGGTGAAAAGATTCATTTATGGACAGAGCACTGTGGGAAATCTTCAGTGGAAGAGCCAAACCATAGGAAAGTCATTGTCTTTATTAAAAAAATTGGAGATTTAAGGGTTCCTAGGGGATAAAGTTTTCTAGATCTGGAGTTCATTTTTTGATGCAATGATGGGACCACCATTTTCAGAAGTGAACAGCAATTTTCAGTGGCCTAACATCTGGGCAGGTGGAGGGAGAAACACTGGAAGAGGCTGGATTTCCCAAAAGAAGCTGTTCCCTCCCCTGGGAAATTCAGACTTCCTGCAGCAGGACCCCTGAAAACTGAGGGAGCCCCAAATCATTCAGTGCTTTTGCAATGGGTACATCATTGATTAAAGGCCTGGCAGAAATGTTATCTTCCCTGGCCTCTTGCATAAGACAGGCTAGATAATTAAATTCTATAATCTTTGCATCAAGCCTGTAATTCCCTGATTGCATTAGAGTATGTCTTGAGGAAAAAGCCATAGCCTAAATGCCCCCAGAAGCATTTTGCCTCCTTGAGCAGTCTTTACATTAGAAGGGGCCAGACTTTGACATTTCCACCTCCCATTTGCACAGATTTTTATCTGGGCTTAGCTTCCAGCCCTGGCACCATTTCTGATGGCTCAGAGAGGCTGATTTGCCACCAGCAACCTTCTGTGAGCAACACCCAGCTGTGCTGGAGACACCTCTTGCCCTCCTGAGGGCACTCGGTGGGTCTGACATGCTCACCCCAGCCAGGTTTTCAAACATCTTTTTCCAGGCACGCTTTCCTAAAGCCTCAGGAATTCCCTGATGTGCTCTCCAAAGCCCAGCTGAGCCAGGCACGTTCCCAGCAGCTCCGCACAGGAGCGGCAGCGACGCTCACACGCTCCCAACGCCAACCTCTGCCTCTCTTTTATTTCTCTATATCATTATGGTGATGTAATAAATATGCAGAGGAGCTCCAGGCACTGTTGGGAATGCTGCCCCACGTTGTCCCAAGTGGATATTATCCTCTGATTATACACATGCCAGAGGAATGGCTCCCGATGTCCGCGCAGCTTTTACACCATGTCCCTGCCTCCCTGTCCTTCCCTTTGCACTTCCCATCCCACATTCACATGCTCCCATTACATCCCAAGCCTGTGTTTTACTCCCTCTGTTCTTGCTGCAGCCCTTCTCAGTAAGGGAAGTCTTGATTATACGTTTGGCCAAATCATAGAAGACCAAAAAAAAAAAAGAAAAAAGAAAAAAAGAACATGCAGGAGCGTTCCCTTGAGGTCAGAATCCATCAGGATTTAACCTCCATCCTGGGAAACACCAACATCCCTCCCCCAAAGCCAGCCCAGGGTGAACGGGGTGGAGAGCAAAATCTTCCACATGGGCTGCAAACTTCAGGCACTGGGCAGATTCCTGCCTATTTCCAGCAGTGGGAAAATGTACAAGTGGGGAAGTCGTATTTACATAAGTCAAGGAAAACACTGTTTCCTTCTTGGGCAGGAAACAGAAGTTATTCTCAGAGCTTCGGCAAGAGAACGAGAAATTAAATAAAGTGCTGGCAGCCTAAACTTGTTTTATTCCTGTGGTTTTACAATCTCTGAGTAAAAATAAACACATTTTCAATCTCAGGAGAATTATTAGGGTAATAATGGCGGGGGGGGGAGTTATTTACAGGCTCCGATGGAATCGCTCAATGAATCATGTGAACTGTAACAAGAGATCAGGGCAAGAAAATTCACATTTATGCAACTGTCTGGTCTGAGTCTTCTCTACTGGGTGCTCTGATGCAGCAATACAAGATTGGGCAAACATTTGGGTGCCCCCAGCAGGAGATCTGCCTGGGAGAAGGGTAATGATCAACTCTACAGCACCCAATTTCTGTCATTTGGGAGTTTTAGTGGATTTTAATGGTCTTGTGACCATTTTAATGGATTTTAATGGTCCCTCCTTAAGCCTGGGATGGATTCCTGTTGGTGAGTACCAGAGCAAAGATCCTGGGTGAGGGCTCCCATCCCAGGCATAATAATGGTGCTAATTTACATTGCCTTGTGATGTCCAAAGGTTAAATGCAAATGAGGAATTTTAATGCTCACACCTTGTACTTAATATCTCAGCTATTAAGAAATAACCCAATTTGGCACTGTTTATCCTCAGGACAAGAGGCCAATAGCCCACATATTCCTTCATCTTCTCTTCTGCCTGGAGCAGTTGTGTTTGCCCAGGATATGACAAGGACATCCCTATGGGCAGCACCTTCCCATCTCCTCCAATTTGTGCTTTTCACATGAAATTCTGTGGTATTGCAAAGACAGTTCTTCTTTGGGTTGCATTTCTGTCCACCGCTGTGTATTTTCTACATGCCCAAAACACTCATTGTGAATGAATGGAAGAGTTAGGTGTTTATCTAATATATATTTATACACACACACACACACTCACAATATATAATATAAAATATATTAAGGCCTATCACAGGCTTAAATATGAACAGCACCATTAATACATTTATTTATATAAAAATAACATACATTGATATATTTACACTGCATGGTTTAGGCATTTAGACATAAAACATATTTATCATGGGCATCATATAATCTGTCTACAGCCAGCAAGAGCTGCAGGTACAAGGACAACCCAAAGGAATTACAAAAAGTAGCTACAAGAGGTAGTTACAAAGGAAACCACAAGAGGTAAGTACAAGAGTAAGTAGCAGAAGTGGGTTCAAGGCTGTTCTCCCTGGGATCATGAAGGGCACAGGAAAAGGAGCCTGGTTTAGGGTGCCAGGATGGGAATGATGCAATCAGAGAGCCCCGCAGCTCTTTGCAAAGCTCTCACCTTTCTCTGGAATCCCGGGAGACAAAAGCAGATCGCAGCTAAGTGAGAAAATCCTCAATTGCTCGCCCCTTTCAAGCCCGGAGGAACAGCTTGCCCTGCACCAAGCAATTCCTAAACTTAGGCTGCCGTTCAAAGGGTCGGGGTTAAACTGGGATGAAGCCTGTAATTTTTACAAACAAGGCTCATGTTTCCCTTCTGGCAAAACATGTATGGAAACCCACGTAGGCACGGAGCCCGAGACACGCACGAGAGGAGCTCCGAAGCCTCCTAATCTTTGCTTTTGTTCTACTTTCCTGGTGCTTTTTTAATCCCTGCACCGGCACTGCCTTGGGATCGACTCCCTTTTCCAGGACAGGCTTTTCACAGGGCTGAAGGGCTCTTTGTTCTGTTTGTTGTGCCGTCCCTGGGGTGTGCTTTGCTCTTCCAGAGGGCCAGGAGCGGAGAGGAAGAGGCAGAGGATGTGAACTCCCATGCTGGAACACAAAGAGAGAGAAAGAAGGACCTGTTTATTCTTCTGCTAAACGCTCCTTTAGCAGACAGCGAGATTTCCTCGTGTTCAGGAGCAAAACACTAAAAAAAGGTGCAAGGGAGAGTGGGATGTGAGTAGTTGGGTGCTGTGGGGCCGGATTCCTCCCCACGGGTAAATTTGCAGCCCTTGCTGGCTCTGTCATCATCTCAGCCTGGTGTGGAGTCGCGGGTGGGATGCCAGGTCGGAAACCTGCTGGTCCCGGCAGAGCTGCTCCACGTCCCACGGCAGGGAACGCCAAAGCATCAGCACCGATGGGCTGGGAGGGAGCCACGGCCATCGCCAGGCACGCAGGGCTGGAGGGAAGGGACCACCTGCGGCAGGGCTCAGTCGCCAGCTCCTCACAAACACCTTCCCCAAGCTGCTCAGGCCCCGGCTCCTCGGGGATTTCCTGGTTAGTCCTGCAGCTGCTACCCCTCGCTTTTAAAAGCTTGGCATAAATGCATAAATACTGGAGTTCTTCGGTTTGCCTCAACATTTTGGGTTTTTTAAACTCAAGTCCACACAGCCTTTATTTTGAGGAGCACCCTGAGTCCACCATCCATGTGCCATCACTTTTTTTTTTTTTTTAAACTAGAAAAATACAGCTAAAGATGCATGCTCACTTGTTGCACTGTTTTACTGGCTGGTTGGTTGGTTTTTTCCCCTGCACTCTTGAGAGCTAATACCTGGCGAGGATTTTGTGTTTGGTTGTCCACCATAGGGAGGAAAGTCGTCAATCTTTTCGCAGCCCTCCTCTCCACATCTCACAGCCCTGGTGGTCCACAGCTGAAGCCTGAGGACTGTGGGGTTGGTGGTTAGACCAGCCAAGTGCTCTTGTGCTCCTCCCAGCAGGTTGTCGTGACTGATTGAATCATTAAAGTGAGTAATTTGTTGTAACACAAGAACGGCTGAAACACCTTCTGCATCTTCACAATGGTGTTGCTCCACCATCCCCCTTGCCCAAACTGCACAGCCAAGGTGTGAGTCAGATCTTGGAGGTGATCTGGGCTATAAACAATATTTTAGAGGGAGAAAGAATTAATTTCAGTGGGGGTAATTTCTCCACAACCCAACATGCAGTTGGGAGAACTGGCAAGCCCTCTGCCCCAGGAAAGGGCAGGAATGAGTTTCTTACTTTGGTTCTGTTTGCAGGCAGGGCCACCATGAAACCATAATCAAAAATAGGTATTTCAGGGGAAATAGATGTATCTATTTGCAGGATTGAGCTCGAGGTGCTGTCCAGAGTGGCAGCCCTGCACAAATGTCACCCTGGGGTAACAGCAATGGGACTTGGGGGTTCTCAGGAATCAGTGAAACTGGGGTTCCCTTGCATTTATTGTGGATCAGGGTGAGGATATGCACAATTAGACAAACTGGTGCTGTCCCTGCCTGGTAGGAACCTGCAGGAGAGGCTGTACCCGTGGAAGGAGTGGACGGTGGTTATCCCAAGGTCAGGCGTGCAGGAAGCGCGCGGGACGAGTGAACATTGTGTAGGTGGGAGCTGCTGCTGGGGCTATCAGAGCTTCCCAGGTCAGGCAGGACACACAGGGAGTCACCCTGCCCCAGAGCAAAGCAGGAAGAAGCGAAGATGGCGCCAGAAAGCCTGGGGAGAAGGTTCAAAGTCTGGTCAGAGCAACCAGCTCCTGTCAACAGAGAGAGACTCAAGCTGAGCAGCACCCACCTGGAGCTCCCCCTCACAGGGTGTCCCTGTCTTGCACAACCTGCCCTGCTGAGGTGGAATTGCAGAATCTTTTGGTGCCTCCTTGCTTGATATTTATTTATTTATTCCTTCATCTGAGAGTGTCGTGGTCCACGGAGCAGCTCACAAGCAAGTAAGAACAGGAGTGGTGATAAATCCACCTGGGTCTCCTCGAGGGTGAAAACAAACCATGATGTGGCTGCACAGCCATAAAATCAACAGCAGCTCCCAAAAAAGGCCTGAGGACAAGGACTTTGCTGGAGCACCAGACATCAGGAACTGTCTTTAAGGGTTAAGGTAGAAAGCTGACAAAACCCTTAATGTTTTTACAGCACACAGACATGTAACATACAATACAGGACAATTCGTTCTATTGATGTCTAAAAATTCTTAATGGAGAAACAGGCTGTTAAAATACAGGATACTTTATAGGTTAGCTCTTCTCCATACTTCATCCTCAGGTATTTGCCAAGTTAGCAGAGGATCAGACTTCAAGTCACATTTAGGCTTCTCTAGAGCAGTTTTTCCACTAAAAGCTTAGCTCAAAGACATACATATTAATGAAAAAAAAAAGAGCCATTCATTCTTGTCACACATTTTGTCCTCAGAACAGTTGAAAATCCTGCATATCATTTTTTTTCTAATCAAAGGGAAATAAAACATCTTTTATATAGTTAGACAATTGTCCACAGTCTTTCCCAAGAATGGAAAAATGCCCTAAAAATGGAAAGCAGGTGGGGTTTCTCAACAGCAACTTTTTTCTTCTTCACCAGAACGAGAAGGCTGCATCCTTGTTTTCTGTTTAAAAAATTCCCCAATCAATGTGGCTACTAAAAGAGTCCTGTGAGCTGGGGATTTCTTGAAAGTGCTTTTTGGTGCTTGTATTAGCTGTATTTGTCTACAGTTCCTTTAACCAGATGGAGAAAACTTTCCTGCTTCCCTCCTGTACCACAGCAACCTTGGCATCCCACCTTTCCTTTCCACTGCTGCTAACTTGGGAAGCTCTGCAGATTTCTTTGATGTTGCTGTTGGCTTGGCAGTGTCACAGCTGAAGAAAAAACAGGGCACATCTTCAGAGGTTGTTGGTGGGGTTGGGGGAGAAGAAGCAGTTTGGGTTTTGCACTAAAGACACCAGAGAAATGCAGAATATAAGAAGAGGGTGAGGGGGGAAATGCTCGACAAAATAATCCCCACTGCAGGACTTGGGGTCTGAATCTCACTGGTATTTCACTGAGGATTTGCTTCATTACATCTAAAAATCTTCAAGAACTCAGAAGTCTCCTCGGTAGGAGCAGAGATGGCAAAATTGCACCCCTCTGCAAATCCTTTTTCCACACCCAGGTGGATCCCAACGAGGCACAGAGTCACACCATTATTTCAGACATGGGTTATCAGCAGCACACACAAAAACCCGAGGTTAGAGGAGCAACTTCCAAAATAAAAGCTGCTGATAAACCTGGAAATACTCTCAGACCTCCCGTAGCACAGGAACAGCCAGGAATAGTTAATTGAGTGCCAAAGCAAAACCCGTGACCTGAACGACTGCATATCTCAGAGACATTTAAAATAAAATCTCGGGCTGAACTCAGAGGCATGAGAACAGGATAGAAAATTGAGATGATATTAATGAGGCACAGAACAGGTCAGAGTTTAGTTTGGGGTCAAATTTTGAGACCTTACTGGCTTTTCTGGTTTTTTTTTTTTTTTTTTGTTTGAGTGCTCTAACTCAGTGAGAAGCACTCAGTGAACACCTCCAGCTTGTTTTGCATTCAGCAGCACAGCATCCCTCCAAGATAAACCAGTCTGAACCACCCTTGCTTACTGTAGCAGCTAACGGAGGGATAAAGGCAGATGAGATGGTTCCATTTTGTTGTTTTTCCTCCCACCTTTCTTCCTCACTGCTTGTCACCGATTCCCTTTCCTCCCCCTATTAAAACAAAACATCTGCCACAGTTTTAAGGCGCTTTGGGCCTTTTCAGGCTGCTACCAGCAAGGACAGCACTTGGCAGGGAGGAGAGAGCCACAGCAGGTGAAGGGTTTTCATTCCCCCGCTCCTTCAATCCGCTGCCACGACCATGGAGCGTCTGCAGGAGGCAACAGGAATGATTTCCAAACCCAAAAGAGAGTCCTGGCAGGCTGGGCTGGGGCTTGGCCCCATCCCTCAGAGCTCTGCAGAGCTCAGCTGGTGACTAGTCGCTGCGTCACTCCTTTCTGATTAAATTCCCGTTAAGTTTAAAATAATAACGCGTCCTTAGTGGAATAAGAAACTCTGGGAGAAGAAGGAAACAAGCCTTTGTGGGGTTTTTTTGGCCAGCAGTGAGCTAAGGGCCAGGCCTGAAGAATCATAGGGGAAAAATGGCTCTTGGGCCATGCTTTTCTTCTGTTAAGGCACAGGGCTTATCCTTGCATTTTCTGTGACCACAGAATCCAGATCCACTGCTGAACTAAGACCCTTCATACGATTACAACAAGGAAAAAATGCTGGACAAGGCACATAAATTATGATGTGTGAACTATGAGGTACAGAAGCGCCCAAGTCTTTCAGCAGACAATTTCTCAGAGGGGTTGATCAGAACAACCTGCACGTTTCTGTCCAAGATATTTGGTCTGACATTCTGTTCTCCCAGCTCCCTGACCCTTTTTTTCATTATCTGTCTGCTTGCAGTCCTGTGAAGGAGCCAAGCAGATGGGGTAGAGGGGTCACCAGCTATTTTGGCATGCCCAGTCACATTCCCTGAAGGAAAATAGGTCCATGCTACTGGATCCCAGGTCAGCGAGGTCCTACCACCTTTACCACCAGGATTTGTCCACATAAAAATTTATTACAGCAGCAATATTGATAATTATACTAATAATTAATCACCTTGGCTTGTGTTTCTTCCCCTGTAGTTCTTACAGTCCTGCTGGGGAAGGACTATTACTTTGTGTCTAGCCCAATGATAATACCTTACTTGTTTTAGGGCTGAAATGGAAGAAACAATCCCAGAAAGTTTCATTAGTGAGTCAAAATGAAATTTTTGGCTAGACGTGAGATAAAACCTTTAACTTCATTTGGGGGCTGTATAATCTTTTTGGATAACCTTCTCCTTCGGTTCAAGTTAATTTTTGAAACTGAAGCATGATGAAAAGCAGATCTGAAACAGGTGAACACTCAGAAAAAAACAACAAAATGAAACGCTGCAGCATTTCCATGGCCAACCTTTGTGTTTAAGAAACACTGATAGAAAAGTAGAGATGCTCTCCAGGGCTCTCTCCTCACAGGAGCTACTCTCCAGATTTGAATCCATTTGCTGTCTTTCTCTTCCCAAAGCCTCATTTGGAGGGATGAACTGAAATTATGGAGGCCATGCAAACAGCTAATTACGCCAGTCTACCTGGTGTTGGGTCCAAGGTGTGTGAAATAGGTGGAGGAAGTGTAAGACACTGGCAAATACTCATTTTTGCTCGTGGTTGCTCACACAGCTTCCCTACTCAGAGCTCATTCACATCAAAGTCAGGTTGCATGGGAAAAGGTTTTTAAAAAAAGCAAAAGAAGAAGCTGTAAATCATCTGGAGATCAGGTTGGGTTCCTCAGGACTATGAGGCTGGGGCCAAAGCACGAATGCAGTATTTATTGCTCTTGCTCAGCCCCTCAGTGCTGTATCCCAGAGTTCCTCATGGTGTGTGGTGACAGTAACACCAACTTGAGGGACAACACAATAAAAGAGGGTCCCTGCTCCAGGCAGCAGAGCCAGGTCACACCAAGGCATCACAGCCTCATCCCTGCTGCCCAAAGACACGTCCCTCAACAGCTCATCTGCTGTTCCCACCATGCATCTCCTCAGGACATTGATGGCTCCTGGGATGATTTGGCTCCGATTATTAAGGAATTAGAAAGTAAAAGAGAGCTCCTCAAAGCCCCGGGGAGCTCTACCTGGCAGGCACAGAGGGGCTGGTAACACCAACCTCTGCACATGCAGGCAGGGGGGAGAAGGAGCAGAACTATTAATCTTCTGTAATCTAGCTGGAATTAAGTGACAGTGATGGAGTGCTTTGTAATGGACTTCCTGCATCCTCATACAAATGGAGGAAGTGACCACCCTTGACCAGGTTTCTGCTCCTGTTGCCTGTTTCCCTGCCTGCATTGCACATTTTCCCTTTTGCAATCAGCTGCGACCCCACTCGAGCAAGGCCAATGAGTTAATGCTCAGCCAGCCTGTGGGAATGGCTTCTGGAGGGGCCCTGGGGAGAGGTTTGCAGGGTGCCATTGAGCTGAAAGCCTCAGAAAGGTCTGCTTTGTACCAGGCAGGCAGCTCTGGGATAGCCAGCCTCGAGTCCCCACTGCCTGAGGAAATCTGGCCAGTCCCAAAACACTGGGCTCTCCTGGGCACACCAAGAAAAGCTGTCCTTGGCGGTCCCTGTGACATGGAGAATGTCTGGCACCCCTGGTGCCTCTGGTCCCTCCTCAGCAGCACAGACATGTCCAACAGAGCCAGCAGCACAGGAGCTGCTGGAGCCTTTCAAGCCTTGCTGGGGGAGAGGATGGCTTTATTTTTGGAAAGCGTCATTCCGGCTCTATTGTCCCAGCATATCCATGTCACAAATCCATGCTGGGGACACCTCCCTGCCTCATGCTGGGCTTGCACAACCCTCCTTGGTGTTGACAAGGGACCATGACCTTCCCTTTGAGGAGCAGGGCTGCCCTGCCAGCTGGGAGCTCTGGCAGGCAGGTCCTGGCAGGATTGTGGATCCCTGCCTCCCACCCAACGAGCCGGCCGTGAACAGCCCCAGAGGCTCCTGCAGAGGAGTCAGGGTGGAACAAAAAAGAGACCACAGCCCACGGCCCGTGGGAACTCCCAGCCACGCCACAGGGAAGAGCCAAGGATGCTGCAGCCATAGAAGGGCACATTTGGAGTCTGTTCCCAGCATCCCAGCCCTGGGCTCGACACAGTCTGGCAGCCTGTGTGGGCTCTGCCTCTGGCATCAGGGCTGGCAGGAGCAGGGAACTGCGGGAGAAACGGAGCTCGAGAATAAATCCCTTTTCCAGCCTGGCCCTGGGAGTCTCCCGAGCACAGGGACAAAGAGAGGGATGCAGAGAGGGAGCAGAAGGGACCTGACGAGGACAACAAGCAGCACAGTGAGATGTCCCACCAGCCAGCCCAGCCCTCATTAAGATCACCTCCAAGAACAGCTGGCTCAAGTGTAGACTTTGATTTTTGCATTTTTCCCACATCAGACTCCCAGGCACTCTGAGAAGGAGGGAGTTTGAGACAGGAACACCCCTTGACACCAGGTCTGGATTTGGCCCCTTGGCCCTGATATGTTCCAAAACAAAAATTATGTTTTCAGTGGTGTTTTGCCCCTCTCCTGCAGCCCATCACTCAGCACAGAGCCACCTCTGATCTCCACAAATGTGGATTGACTCCTGCTGCAGGGGAGGGTCAGAATCAGGCACTCAGTTTGTGCTACCCTATAGTCCTTTGTTCTCCTTCTTCCTTTTTCATCTTCTTTTGGCCTTCCCTCAGCTGGTTAACCCCCCACTTACTTGCTGCCTGAATCAGGAAGGTCTAAAGATTTACTAAAGAGTTCAGGCTATGGTCCAGTGTTTTTTTGTCACTTACTTATCTAAATAATGCAGGAAAAGCTTCTGCTTTGCGAGCCAGGCGCTCCATGAAAGGTGTAGAACAGCAGAGGTGCAAATGGAAGCCTTGGTGGCATTAGGTGTTGTTTTTCTAAACATTCCCCATCAGTAAGCACACAGTCTCTCAGCACTGCACGGTCCCACCGAGGTCTTTAAATTGTATTTCTAGGATTTCTCTCAAACAGGGGCCTCAAGCTCTTAAATACAAAGGGAGCTGGGGAATGGTTTCTTTAGCAAGAGATTTGAGCAAATCAGTGCTTTTTGTCTCTCTCTCTTTTTTTTTTTTAATGGACATCTGCTGGGGTTTGTATTTTTTGGGTCGTGGGGCTGAGGGAGGTTGAGGGCAAAAGAGAGGTTTGCAGACAGGGTGAGCACAACATATACTGGAAAAAATCCCGGATGCTATAAATGGGAGCCCCCTAACAGTGCAGCTCATCTGAAGCAAAATGAAAATATCAGGCATCCAAGAAACATATGTGCAGATGGCTTGGAGCCCAGTCTCCTTACTAGGGCTCTGCATTAAATAAAATGCACCAGGTCATGTTGCTATAGATATAAGAGATTACTGGGTGCAATGTGCACTTCGCTGTGAAGCTGCAGGTTTTTAAACAATTGCAAATACAGACCTTGTTTATGGATCAAGTAAATGGCTTCAGTCAAGCAGAGCAGCACTTTTTGGAGTTTTCTGTGGGTTTTTTTTGCCGGGGTTGGGGTCAGGAGGCTCCTTCTCTGTGAGATATTGCTGCAGCCTCACCACTCACGTGAGAAGCAGCGTCCAAGAGGGCTCTTGACTGTGACCTGTATTTTTGAAGGATGATATGAATCAACCCAGAGCCTTGGCAAGACCTCGCTGCTGGGGCTTTTGCTTTCAGCCAATGTCAATTATGTCATTACTGAGCCTGCAGAAGCTATTACTAATGTTACTTTTACAGTTCACTGCCGACCAGAGAAAAGAGTTTTTCACACTGTTGTCGTTTTGTTGGAGCAAGACTATACGAATCACAGATGGCTTCCCTGCCAGATGTAGCCTCGCAGGACGGCAGTTTGGGGTTTACAAGAGGTTTAATGAAAACTTGGCACTTTACCAACTTTTGGCAAATACTCTCGGGCTGTCAACTCACACACAAGCAAATCAAGATCCTAAAAAAAAAAAAAAAATCTAATGGCTTGTTCTCGCCGAACAAGGAGGTGAAAAGTTTTACCTGAGAAACAAAACCCAAATGAGCAAACCAATACTCTATCACACTGGGCCTGAGCTCATGATCACTGAGGTTACTGAAAGCTCTCACTGCACTCTGGATCTCTTCCCAAGCCCTTGCTGCTGCACTTGAGGGGTCCAAGATATTTCTGCTGACACGGAACACGGACGGTGAGCAGGGGGGGAAGTGACATCCAGGTGTGTAAAAAATCACATCATCCTTACTTTGATGTCTGCTGCTCCTTTTTTACTGAATTATGACTTTGCTGCTCTGCCCTGGCTGAGAGTTCCTTTGCTGGCCTTTCTGCTTGGTTGGTTTTTTCTTTGATGGCATGAGCGGTTCATTAAAATTGTGCTAAAAGAAACTCTCAGGTGTGTGCTTTTGGATGTAGGACTCATCCCCTACCAAACATGTTGAAATTGTGCAGAAATAACCAACATCTCCAGATGCAAGCTGGAAACTCTGCATTTTTTGAGTTTTCAGGCATACTGCTTCCTTTTCTTCATTAATGAAGGTGTGTGCTAAGTGAGATTTGCCATAGCACAGTGTCACTTTAGGCTCAGCTTTCTTAGTTTATGAGTCTCCACATTTATCCACTCTCATCATCCTGGACCAAACTTCACCCTGATCCCAATGGCCAAATGGAGTCAGCTGCAGTGATTTGGCTGTGAAGCTTCTTCAGTTATGGTTGGGATGAGAAATTAGTGCTTAAATCCCAGTAGCCCCAAAGTGCTGCCTAATGGGGGCAGCTTGTGCACCAGTGGGATGGAGCATGAAGGTGCCTGGAGATATAAAAAATGCATTTGAGCCATTCAAGAAATCATGTCCAGCAAGCAAACCCTGAAGCATTATTCACACCACAGCTCGGGGCAGCCATCCTGTCTCACCTGTGGGCCTTTACCACTCTCCCAGAACCAGCTGCCTTTGCCTCAGCCTGTCTGCCTGCCTGCCTTTAAATACCTTCATCCTGAGCCTTACTTCAATGGTAGATTTTTTTTATCACCACTGGTGCACAAACCAGATGATTGAATTCTCTGGAGGGGGGAGGAAGTAGTGCTTTACATCCAGGTGGCAAAGGAATTAATGAAAGGGCTGGAGAAACATAATCACAGAGATGTCATCCTTTTTCCACTGGCTGAGGTTTGGATGCAAACCTGATACCTAACCCTCCTTGGAGTGCCTGAGGATTCATCTCCTTCAGAATCTCTGTTAAAGAGAGTTATTCTGACTTTTTCTGTGTCGGCTGCTCTGGAAGTTTACAGAAATTAAGTTAATTTATAAGGTGCAGATTGAATCAGCATCCCTGAGACAAAGATCACCAAGATTATGGCTCTCCCTCTTTTTTCTTTGGTGTTGCAGATCACAGAATTCTAGAATGGTTTGGGTTGGAAGAGACCTTAAAGACCATCCAGTTCCAACCCCATGCAACGTGGCCTTGAACATTTCCAGTGATGGGATGTTAGGGAAGCTATAATGGAATGTAAATCTCCCCCCAAAAGAAAAACTGTAAGTGTCAGGCTTTATTAAATGAGATTTTTAATAATCTTCAGTTTTATAGAAGGACTTGGGCAGGATCAGAAGAAATCTAGTGGTTTGTGATAACTAGCCTTTAAAAGGTGCCATGTGTCTTTTAATAAAACATTGGCTTGCTGGCCTGGGAGGGATATTGCTAATGAAAGGCTGCAAAACTGCATAATATTCCCTGCTTTATGCAGCAGAAGAGACTCGGTACAGCAGTAGCCATGATAATGATCAACCCTGAATTATGTTCTCTTGAAGTTATCTTTTCTTGGGATTGGGATATTTTCTATGATTCTGTGATGATTTTTAATCTCCAGAAAAGTTGTGAAAATCTACAATCTGCACCATGGAGGTGCCAGTGTCTCTCCATTGACATAAGTGGGAGCAATCCCTATGAAAAATCCTTCCCTTCCCTTCCCTTCCCTTCCCTTCCCTTCCCTTCCCTTCCCNTTCCTTTCCTTCCACAAGCCAGCAAGGTGGTCATGGTAAATACCAACATCCAAGAGTGCGTGATTGCTAGTGTTTAACATTCCCCAGTAAAATCACAGCATTATTAATTTTCCTGCCTTATACACCTCTGGAATGGCAAAGGCAAGAGGAGAAACCTGGCCCAGTGATCCATCATCCAAGGCTTTGAAAAGGAGCCAACCTCAGTGAAATTTGAGCAAGCCCTCAGAAACTCAAGGAGGGCTGGAGCAACAAGTGCATTCAGTGAGCCATGATATCACCCTCTGCTCCTTTCTGCAGGGGAAACTCTTCATCGGATGTGTAGGAGAGAAGAAAGAAGCAGAAAAAGCACACACATATATTTAAATATTAAAAGCTGCCCCAGGAAAGAACTTAAAATATGAGGTCATTTCCTCGATGAGCTTAAAACATTATTTGTCATCCACGCTGGAGCAGGAGAGAAAGGGAAATAAAAGAAGGACAGGAAAAGCACCCTGGGCATTTGTGGTTTGAAGGGAAGGTGCTGGGTTACGGAGAGAGCTGGGACAGCCTCGAGGGTGCCCTTGGATCTGCTCCTGGCTGGCTCTGAGCACCACGGTGGCAGAATTCCTGGAGGGGAACAGATGAGCCTTGGCAAAGCCCTGGTAGCACCTGGGACTGGTTTACATTTCCTTACCATCCAGGCATTTGTCAGAGCCTCCAGCCAAACGGCCTCAAAGGAATGAACTTTCCTGTGGCTGGTCTGGGCTGTGGATAGCAAGTCCCACCAAGCCCCTGGAGGCTGCCTAAGCAGCTTTAGTCGTGTATTGAGGGGCATCTTCCTGAGTTCTGGGCTGGATTTAAGAGATTTCCCTGCATATCAGAGCAAACTGGGTGTAATAAGGTGCCTTACATAAGCGGAAAGTTAAAAAGTGCCGTGCAGGGGGCTCTTGTGACCCAAGTGCAGGATCCAGCTCTTGGTCTTGTTGAACCTGACAGCAGCCACGCTCACCATGATTTGTGTTTTCTTCTGCTCGTGCTGAACTCCCTGCAGAAGCTCTGGGCAGCCCCTGTGGTGGCAGAGCAGCAATGCAAAAGTACAGACTGGCACAGGCGTCTGTGGGATGCTTGGCTCTGGTCCTGTGGTGTTTATTGGCATGGATGCAGCTGAGATGTCCCAGAGAGGATCATAAAATCATGAAATCACAGCATGGTTTGGGTTGGAAGGGAATTTAAGGCTTATCTTATCCAATCCCCTGCCATGGGGGATATCTTCCACTGTCCCAGGCTGCTCCAAGCCCTGTCCAACCTGGCCTTGGGCACTTCCAGGGATCCAGGGGCAGCCACAGCTTCTCTGGGCACCCTGAGCCAGGGCTTGCCCACCCTCACAGGGAAGATGAAGCTATGGAGAAGCATCTGGAAAGGGCCCTGGAAACTTTCTGCTTCCATCTGATCTGCCCCTGAACAGCAGAAGCAGCCTTGCTCCACAAGGAGCCTGTGGTCTGCCCAGCAGCACTGGGCTAACCTTTGGAACCAGTGATTTCTCTGGAGCTGAGCAGTCCAGAGGCTGTTTGGCCTCGGGACTGTGCAGCTCCAAATGTATCTTTGGCTCCCTGTTATCAAGGGCTCTGACTCAGAGCTCAGGGAGACATTGCCATTCCAACCCCTGGGAGCTGGATATTTTTTCCCCTGGCAAATCTGGCATGAGCCACAGCAGTTTTGTGAAAAATTAGAATGTCTAAGAAAAGAGGAGACTGTTAATTTTTGCGTGTTTGCCTATTATAAAAGCTGCGCTTCCAGCATCTTGTGACTCAGCTGGGGGAAACTTCAACATTTTTCACTCCAAAGAAGAAAATTAAAACAGCGAAAATAACTGGTCTGTGAGGTGTTTCTCTTTGCTGAAACTTGGGTCAAGAGCCAAAGGACGCTGACACAAATTGGCTAAGCAGTGTTAGTGCTTGGGACAGCAGCAAGTGCCATCCTTTCCCTTCCTCGTGCTGCTGGAGATCCTAACACACACTTGGCAGCACAGCTGGGTGAATCTGCTGGAAGTTGGAGCAGTCTCTTGTCAGCCCTGCTCTGAGCAAGTACCTCACAGCCTCATCTTAGGCAACACCTCATTTTTGTGAGGTTTTTTGACAGCCTGGACGCACTGGCCAGCAAAATCTGCCCTGCCAGGGAAGCACTCTGAGTGCACCCTTGGTGCTGGTGCTGCACAAATCACAGAATTAAATGCAGGGTGCCCATGCTCAAATACAGCAGAGGGGGGCTGGAGTGGCTCTGCAGCCCCTCTGCCCCCGGGGAATGTCACACAGCCAGCAGGTCCTCGCTGGCAGCAAGGGAATGAGCAATTCCCGTTGGTCTGTGTGCAGCAGATGGGAAAACAGCAGGGAAGCAGTGGCCAGCAAGGCAGCAAGGGGTTCACAGCAAGTCAGCACCCGGAGCTCCACAGACACTGCTCTGAAGCAATAAATGCTGCCAGTTTAATACTGCACAACCCCACAGGGATGTGAATGCTCCCTGGGCACTCCCTGAGTTCATTTCGGCTCATTTCAGCTCATTTTGGCTTCTAATGCACACGTAAAAAAATATTTTTAAAGGGTTATTAATCTGTGTTTGGGGCAGAAGGAGCCTGCAGTGCAACCACCTGCTTTACATGGATCACATGGATCATCCAGCTTCAATCAGCAGCATCAGCATCACAGTCATAACTTCTGGTAGAGCAAGGGTCATTTTCATCAAATATGCAAAGGATTGGCTTATTCTCTGCTCTGCATAATTATCACTATTAATAGAGATAATTATTAAATAAGATAGAATAGATAAAAAATATATTATATGTATTTTATACATTATATATTNTATATAAACACTACCTTCCCGGCCTGGTAGTGTGAAAATCAGCAGTGCCCAGCCAGCCATTGAAGCATAAAGAGGGAAGGGTGAAGGGGGGATTTTCAAGAGCACATCATTAGGGATGATGGCATTGCCACAGTGAAAACCTGCTGAGCCATCTTTCCATGCTCAGAGCCAAAAGAAGGCTGCTTGAGGCAGGTTTGGTGGGGCTCAGAAGCAGACTTTTCATGACTTGTGACAACAGACAAGTGTATGTTTGTGCACCTGAGCTCTGGCTTTCCTTGCACACCTCCCTGCCGTCCCTCAGTGTCCCCAGGAAGGTGTCACAGTCACTCAGATTTCAAGGAATCCTGCCTTACGTCCCTTGCCACTTCTAAAGGACAAAAGGACTCGTTCACCTGGCACTTGGCAAGATGCTTTGCTGCAGGATCATCCACGGGGAAGCAATTCTCCAAAGAAAACCCACTCAGTACCTTCCAGATTTCCATTTGCCTCCCTTTTCCTCCTGTTATTACAGACACCATGTTGGTATTGATATTTTCTTCTTTGCTTCTGCAAAAGGTCACCAGGCTGTATCAGCCATCCCTCACTCACAGTAAGGGACAATTCCCTGCAAAATGTCTCAGTCTCCAGCCCTGGAGCTGAGTGGGTTTGTCAGTCCAGAGGAAGCAGTTTAATGCCACCTTGCATTAAGGCTTGCAGGGCTGGGAGATGGGAGGTGAGAGCTGAGTGACTTTCTGCATCACCCCGAGCAAACAGGACCTCTGAGAGTCCCATGTCTGCCTCCAGATTTCCCCTGGGCCTCCTCCTTATCTCCTTATCTCCTTTCTTACCAGACATTGCACCCTACACCACACAGACATGTGCTTTTCTTGATCCCAGCAGTCCTTTGGCAAGGCAATGCTTTTGCAGGCAATTTTGGGCCCCCCACATTAATTTTTCTGAGACCTGGATGAAAGGCCATTTTTTAAAATCAATTTTTTGCGAGAAGGACAGGTTGCCTGATTATCCTGCCCTGCAGCCAGCCTGTGGCCACCACCTCAGGGCACTCTGAGGCCAAACCTGTCCCCCCTCACTGCTGTACCCTTCTGAGATCCCCCATGCAACGCTGTCCATGCTTTGGTTTGACTTTTCTGTCAATAACCTTGCTGGAATGGATCTGGGGTTTGTCAGGAGAAGGATGTTTTCCTCACACACAACTTAATACTCAGTTTGGAGCATTTGTGATCCATCTCTGCCTGAGATTTTCTGCACTTTGAGGAGCCCACACGGCCTCGAGTGGAATTAGATAACCCTTTAATGGTGCTGTGGGCAGCAACGCAACGGGGTCGGGGTGAAAAATGTCAAAAGTCAAATTAAACAATAAAAACAGTGGCTTTGAACCAAAGCAGGGCTTGTTTATACCATAGCACAAGGTTCATCCAGGTTAGGTGTGCTGGAGAATGGAGCACTGCACTCCTCCTCAGCTTATCAGCAGAGAAGATTTTATTCATTCCTCAGACAAGCCCTTGGACCCAGCCAGAGGTCCCAAGAGGAGAAACTCCCCGGACCATGTCAGAAATCAGAAAAACATGACAACAACAGCCTTGCTTTGCAGATGCTGATATTTCAGAGAGGAAAGTGCATTTTTTCAAGGCAGAAGGCAGCAGCCTGGAGTTCAGTTACGTTGTCTGGGTGATTAATGTGTTATTTAGGGAGCAGACAGAAGCAAGGAGCCTGAGAGAGACCTCCTCCCCTCTGTGCCTGCCTTCAAGTGCTGAAAAAACCCCACAGACAAAAAAAGAAAAAAAAAATAATAAAAAAAAGGCAAATTAACCTGAAGTGGACAGTGTTTTCTGACTATCTAAGGAGCATTTGAGGTACATTGTGTGTATGACAGCAATGACCCAAACTTGTGCCAGCTGAAGACAAATCCTCATGTTGAATTCATTCACAGACACAGCTTATCAGAGCACCCAGGCTAACAACAAGCAAAAGCAACGTTGCAAACAAAAAATCCTAAAGAAAATGGGCAATGTCTGGTTCATCCTTTTAGATATGTGAGAAGCAGGATCCAAACTGGTGTGGGTGTCATAGCAGAGCCACCAAAACTTCCCCATCTCCTCCTCTGTGTTTGACAGAGGTGCCTGAAAGGAGAAGGAATTTTTCCCCAAATATGAGCCCCCTTTAATGACAGAGATTCAGCAGAACTTCTCAGCTTTAGGGTGGCAGGGAAGAGAATCTGCAGTCCCTCTGGGGGTGTCCTGAGTGATGGAGGTGGGTGCAGGACAGGGTGTGGCCTTTAACATCCACAGCCAGGGATGGATCTCATTTTCCTCCCGGGCACCAAATGTAATCAATACTCTCTGCACCAGCTCAGAACTGTCAGGCTCTGATTCCTAAGCAGGAAGTAGAGACCTCTGGGCATCCTCTGGGAGATTTCCTCCCTGGAATTCTGTGTCCATGTCACAGATGTGCAGCCCTAGCATGTGTATTTTGCAGGGTATATTTTTCATCACATGGTTTGCCCTCTCTCCTCCCCTTCCCGGGGAATACAGCACAGTGCACGCATTTGAAATGTATAAATAAACCAGCATTTTGCTGGGTCAGCTCTCTGTTGGCAACCTCCTTGTACTTTGCCACTGCAGGCCACAATTCCACTTACAGTGACCATCTTGTCTTGGCAGGACTCCTTTGCTTGTTCACTCCCTCCTCAGCTTTGCTGCTTGGTGCCAAAGCACACCAAGAGCCCCTCAATTGCCCTTGGCTTCCCCTCTGCAAAGGAATGCTGAGCTGTGGGGACAGTCCACGCCATAGAAAAGGAAAAGGGATAAAAATGTTGCTTGCCAGTGTCCAAGGAAAGGGAGGAGCTCTGTGCTGTCAGGTCCTACTCAAACATGGCTCATAGGGAGAACTGAAGGAGGAGTTTATGGCTCCCAGCATTGGCTTCCACATGGGATTTCAGATACCCTCACACAGTAATAAGGGTAAATATCCCTTGGCCGTGATGAAGAGAGACATTTTATGGAACACAGAATCATTAAAGTTGGAAAAGACCCCTAAGATCACCTATTCTATTAATTCCCCCAACATTGCCATGTCCACCACTAAACCATGTCCCCATATCCACACACCTTTTGAACACTTCCAGGGGTGGCAACTCCCCCACTTCCCTGGGCAGCCTGCTCCAATGCCTGACCACCCTTTCAGTGAAGAAATTTTTTCTGATATCTGATCTAATCCTCCCCTGGCACAACTTGAACCACAACTGCTCACAAAATTTCCCAGACGAGTAACATTCCTCTCTTTTTGTCCAGAATAATCTCATCCCTTTTCCTGCATTTAAAATTAGAATTGCTTTTTCCCATCCTAACTCTTATATGGGTTTGATCTTTCCCAGTGCTGCCTTGTTTCCACAGTGTCTGGAAATGGAAAAGAAAGAAGTCAGGGGTACATGGCTGCCTGTCAGACAAGAACAATGGGCTGCCCCATCACTGGAAGGGTTCTGCTGTGGGCACAGCATCCCTAAACATGAGATGTTTAAAGAGGGAGGTTGAAATTTGGAGAACGTGCTGTCAATTCCAGATGAACAATCTCAAAGTAGCCTCATTCTTCGAGGACAGTGCTCTCAAAAAAATCACCCTGATCCCAAGCTGGACATTGCTCTGGAAAACATCAAAAATTCTGCGTGGCATTTCAGAGCGACGTCCAAAACATTTGTGTTTTGTAAACAGGAAGTCACTTTGTCTGGAGAGGATATTTTCCCCCCTTCAATAGCTGCATGCAGCCTTTTTACATAACCCATTTTGCAGTATTTTGGGACCGAAAAGCTCATTTCCCTCTCGTAAGCACAGAGGAGAATGCAGCTGCCACCCAGACATCCTCTAAATGGGACCACATGTAAGCCACTTAGTCTCCAAAAATGAAAGCAAAACACTGAGCTGTCATCACTGCACGGCACCGTCAATCAGAGCTGCTCATAATGTGCTGCACCATGTACATCTTGCACCACGTTCATTATGAGCTTAGCCTAATGTGGAATTGTGCAGAACATTGTAAACCCCAGAAATTCTGCGTTAGTAAGTGAGGGATAAGCGGGAACAAAAAAGTTCTGATCCAGCCTTTTTTCCTGGCCGTGAGCGTTGGTGAATGCAAACTCCTCTTGTAATGGACATTGGGGGTTTGCTCTTTTTCTGCAAGTTCACATATTATGGTTAATTAATAAGTTTGTTTAATTAATAAAAGTTGTTATAAGTGTTAACTTGCACCGGGGTTGCGTCGGGTCTCGTCGGGTCCGTTTTTAACACCTCTGATGTTTTTTCCCAGCTTCACCCTGACCAGGTTGGATGTAACCTCCTGAAAAAGGGCATTTTTTGTTCGTGTTGCTCCACTGAACAATCCCAGTCCAAGGATTTTGCTTGCAAGTTCAGCCAAATGGTCTTGCCAGGCTCAGTCCCCCGTGGTGTGGATGGGACACACCAGGGTGGGCCATGCCCAGCTGGTTTCTTCTGCTCCCTTGTCCTGTTGGTCCCAGCAGAGGATGCAGAAGAGCCACAATGGGATGTGCTGAGAGGGCAGATGGTGCCTGTCACCCCAAGGACCAGGAGGAGAACAGAGAGTGTCTACAGACAGGCCTGGGGCTTTGGGCTGCTGCTGGGATTGCCAGGGAAAATTGCCTGAAAAACACATCCTGTGCAATGAAATGGTTGGTCCAGGTCAAACCCCTGTATCTCAAAACTGCTGAAAGCTGGGAAGGCAGAGTCGCCTATAATACTGCATTGAAAAAAAAAAAAAAAGTGGAATCAAGGCTTTTGCCTTGTTCAGAGGCATGAAAGGCTCAGAAGGAAAAGGATGTGTGCTTCCATGAGTGGAAAGAATGCATAAAGGGACTGACAAAAGTAAAACCTATTGATAATTGAACCTTTCCTGTAGCTGCCTAAGACTTCTTAAAGGCCAAATAGAAAAAGTTATTATTTTTTTCCTGCTTAGCATCATTGCTGGGATCCCATTGCTGGCATTGAAAAAGAAATGTCTGGGGGCAACAGATGACAGGAGGGTTTTGTACTCAGACAGATACAGAGAGCAGGAGGAAGAGGACAAGGAGATGGGTCCAGTTGAATGTGTGTGCAGTGGAAAAAATGTTCAAGGAAGGAGCAAAACCATGGAGAAAAAATGGTTCAGTTCATAGCATGGTAGATCTATTGGAAGCATTGTTTAAAAAACACAAGGAAATTATTCATTTATATTTGGTAATTTGCGTAAAGCTCTTCAAGTACCTTAACATCATCTGTAAAGTGCCTGAAAGAGTGAGGAGGGTTCATGAAGAGTGAGGGTAGGGAGAGAGGAGCCAAGGGGGACTGGTGGGTGGGTTGGTTTCATCGTGGGAAGGCGTTTCCCCTCCTTTCAACATGCCCTGGCTGCAGAAGCAGTTACAGCCTTAAACAAACCAGCTGGCACAGGCTTAAAATTGTGTTGTTATTCGTATGCATCCAAGTATAAAACAAGGACTGTATGAGCTGAATAAATAAACAGACTCACTGGTCTCTGGTGAGGGGATCTGTGTCGTTTTATTCACACTTTTTGCCATGTACTCTGGGGTCATTTGCCAGACTGGGAATAAATGGCATCTGGTTCTTTAGCCCAGGCTTGATCTGCTCTCTCGTATAAAGACTTTTCTTTACTGGCCTCTGGGATGCAAAAACCAGGTGAAATGGAAGGAAAATCTAGCCAGAAATTTTCTAAAATATATCAGAAACTTTTGGGGCTGATTCTGGCTGTGCTTATTTCCTTTTCCTGCCATCATAACAGGGTAGAGAATACAGCACCCTTGGTTTCATTTAAATTCAGCAAAAAAGGAGTGAGATATTTGTTATAAACTTGCTAAATCTCAGCGAACTAATTTAACTAAATCAGCTGCTTTCAAACACTCAATACATCTACAATCAAACACCAAGCATGTTTCAGTGGGAGGTTGTAACGAAAGTGATTTTAGAGGAGGAAAAATGCCATTTGCAGGCAGAAGAAAACCACACATTTCAAGTCAATTTTTTCAACAGTCGCACAGAATTCACACCAATTCACCCCAATTTGACTTTGCTCAAGCTGCTCTGTGTCAATAGCTCTGAGAAAGGCAAGTTGGCCCTAACAAGCTGCCTTGGTGGAGATTGTTGGACTCTATTCTTTCAACAAACCCATTTTATTGTTTCATGATGGGGTTTGAAATGAAAGACAATTCAGATCTGGCTGCAGCTGTGCAGAAACCCCACCCTCACATCCTCCTGTGGAAGACCAGGAGTAGAAAAATGAAAGGTTTTGCTCATTAAACCAAATTCTACAAGTATTAGTATGTTTTGAAAATAGTGAGGAGAGGAGAGG
>VWZP01009377.1:1426841-1460252 GCA_013396995.1 Dicaeum eximium
GGAGAGGAGAGGAGAGGAGAGGAGAGGAGAGGAGCCTAAAGACCACGGTCAGAGCTTTGACCACCACCCCTTGTGCCAAACATTCACTTGCTGCCACCTGAAACCAGACAGATTCCTTAAAACACGGAACAGGGAGAAGTGAAGGGGACATCTGTGAGTGTGGCTGCTGGTAGTGCTGGATGGCCACGGCAGGAGAAATTGTGGGCACACTGATCACCCACATCAAAGCCAGGATGGCAAAGTTTGGGCTCGGGCTGGTTTTCCATGGAGCGCGGCAGGCGCGTTGCTGGAAAATGCAGCACGCTGCTGGTTCCATCCCAAACCTTCCCCGTGTCATTAATGCTGGAAACCCCTCATTATACCCTCATTAAACCTCCCTTAAAATGCCCTTCCTGCGTTTTCGTGCTGAGGGCTGTGCGTGGCACTTGCAGCGGCTCTTGCTGGCATTTCAGGCGCGAATTTTTGGCCTCCTGCTGGGGGAAGGAAAAGAGCAAAAGCAGAGGCAGAGCAGCTTTAACTCCCCCACAGGTGAAGGCCAGGTGAAGGTGGGTGTTTGTGCTCCAGTCCTGCTGTGGCTGAATTAAAGGCAGTGATGTCTGAGGGAGCAGGGTTAGGCTGGGGCTGAGATGCAGGCCTGGAATCAGAGCAGGGCCCAACTCCATTGGTTATGGGGTGGTTCGTGGAAAAGCCAATCCTCAGCAGCACAGATCATTTAGTGGTGGAGCAGCGTGGGTTCATGACTTCAACTGCTCTCATCCCATGTTCTGCCCTGGCCTCCCAAAAATGGTTTTTCCTTTTGTCCTGTGTGAGAACACGGCACGCAAACGCATTCCCGACCTGAGCGTCGTGGCTGGCCTGGCACGGATTTTTCGAGGATGGTGACAGGGGAAGAAAGGGTCGTTCATGCCACAGATGTATCTTTGAACACAGAATGTGGGTCGTGGCTTGGAATTTAGGGGCTGTCATATGGGAATGGTTTACTGGGCTTTTAGGGTTCTTTTGTGTTTCATAGCAAGATAGATCCTCACCTGCTGCCCCTCACAGGGACCTAATTGCACATGTTATACCACAGGGAAGCATCTTTTTGTCTTGATCTTGGCTCTTTGCCTGGCATTCTCCTCCCTCCTGATACAGGTGCAGGTGTAATCTTTATTCTTATGCATGCTTCCATGCGAGCATCAGTCTTTCCCATCATCTAAAAGCATCTCACCTTGGTGGAATCCCAAAACTCAGATTCCATTTCAGGCATTTCCTTGTGTGGCCTGCTCTGCCATGCAGAGGAGCCCAGGCAGGGCTGAGGCAGCTGAGGACCCAGCAGTTTTGCACTCAGGTGCCTCAGCAGGGTTTTCCCTCCCATGTCTGTGTTTCCAGGGCTCAGAATCTCCTTTCTGAAATGCCCCAGCAGCATTTAAAATGTCTAAGGCACAGGAGAAATCCCAGCCCAGAAGGCTGTGCTCACAGCAGGTTTCACTGAGCAGCTCATCAATCAGCTGCTGAGATGAATGTCCTTCCAGATATGCACATGGAATTAATTAATTTAATTAAGAATTTATTTTTGTTGTTGCTGTTTCCTGGAAGCAAACATGGCTTTTAGCTCTGGGATATACTACTATTGCACAAAGGGATAAAAAAACCAAAATCAAGAGGATGATTTTTGTGTGTGTGTGGTAAAGAGCAAAGCTTTTAAAGTGGATTAGTGTTATTGTTGGGTGGTGGGAAACATGAGACTCATCCAAGTACAGCTTGGAGTTCGCTGTGGTTTGCAAACCAGGCAAACCTGGGTTATGGCTGTACATGAAAACCATGGAAGGGCTTGCTGGGCTCTGGCTGGTGCTGGTGTGGCCAGGAAAGCAGGAGAGTTTGGCTGGGACACGCTCCAGTTTGGGTTAATAACACACCTGACAGAGGCTGGGACACGTCTGGGGCCACTCAGTGCTGTGGACACAAAGAACCCAACTCTGAGGGGCTCCAGTGGCAGACTAGATTCTTTTGTTTTGGAAAAGTTCATCCCAAATGCAATGTTGTGTAATATTTACTCCTCTGTGTATTTACTCCCACAGTGATTCACAAGAGTAGTATTACATTATTTACTTTTTCCCTCAGTTTTTTCTCTTACCAGATGCTGCTCTAGGGTTGCATTTGCTGGGTCACAAGGCTGCAATGCCCACTGCCTGCTGGCACATGGCCCCTTTCACAAACAGACCTGATTTTATTTTAAAAGCAGGTTTTCAGAAATTATTCTCCTCACCAGGAGGTTCCCCTCGACCTCAGTGCCCTCGTGGTTGCAAGAAGAGCTAAAGGGAATTTATTCAGAGCCCCGGATGGTTTGGAAGCTCTCAGGGGGCTGGGTGGTTTGTGCTGTGATAGCCAAGGACTATTGTCTGTCTGGGCTCACGTGGGACTGGTTTTGAACCTCCTTCATCCTCACACTCATCCAGGGAGGTTGCAACAGCCCCAGCTCCTCAGGGTGAGCCCAGGCTTGAAATAAAAGCACATTTTCCTATCATCAGGACTAATCATCCAGGGAATGTCAGAGGAAGCCAAAGCCTGGAGGTGCTGGGTAAGTTTTGGGAAAATCTCCCCATGTCACTCTCAACATTGAACACTGGAGGTGGTGTGGAAAGCCAGAAGGGGCTTATTTGGGTTTTCTCTTTGCTGGTTTGTTAATAAAATCCAACAATAACAACCAAACAAAATAAATTTCCCTCGTACCAAGAGTAATTTCAAACAACCACGCTGAGGTGGTGACAAGGCAAGAGGTGCTGTAAACCTTTCTGTGGACAAAATTAGAGCCACAACCTGAACAAAGTGAGGTTCCACCTGAAGTAAAAAGAATAGGATTTTTTGTGGAAAAAAGTAGACCATGGCACTTCTCTAGGGCAGCTGGGGAGAGCAGGAAAGAAACCGGGGGTCTACAGGAACAGAGAATGATGAGAGGTCTAGAAAATGTGATTTCTGCAGGAAGATGACAAGAACCAAGCTCATGCTGTCCTGAGCATGGAGGCTGGAGGGTGAAGACACAACATTATAACTCAAATATTTACACAGAGAGGAAATTCATAAACTGGTCTTGTGTCTGCTGAGCAATGAGGAAAGAAATCATAGACTTAATCATAAGCAGCAAAAGAGACTTAGGTTAAAATCTGTAAAGGAGACTTAGGGATGCTCTGGTGTGGATTTTGCAGGCAGACTGTGCATTTGGCACTGCTGCAAATCCACACAGGGCACCTCCACCTCCCAGGCATGGCTCAGAGAGCTTTTGGCACCAGTGTAAACTCACAAACTCCCTTCCAGCTCCATTTTCTCTGATTTTGAAATAACAGCAAAATTACAGCCTGGCAGCACAAAAAATGGGATTATTTGTTTTAGGATTAATGTAATTAGGCTAAGCATGAATCAGATGTTTTAGCAATTTGCAATTGAAGCACACAGGAGAGATGAGAGTCTGTCTCTCTGTCACTGAAAGATCTACATGCAGGAAGGAAATGCTGGCATACACCTTCCTCTCACCTCCACACGTGCCAGGTAAGGCTACAGGAAGGATTAGGCATCACCTTTTAATCCTGCTGTTCAGTGCCAGGCTGAGCCCTGCTTGTGTAACCACAGCCTTCCTGCAGTCAGGCTCCCAGTGTCTTAATTAACATCAATAAATGTTAACACTTGCTGGATTTGCTGGGGAGATTTGAACTCCAGCTTAACTCAGTGCTGACATATCAACACTTGAACTCAGAGATCAGATCCCTCCTGGAGCTGCCTGCTTTAGGATCACAAGGGATTGCTCTGGGCTGCCTGCACCTCCTGCAGTGAGCAGGAGCTGAACGGTGCTCTGGGAATGACACCCCATCCTGGCTGGAAACCTTTGGTGAGAGTCAGACACACCCCTTGGGACAGCCCCAGTGGAGAATTACACTCACAGCTCAAAATGTGCCTATTTTATGGCTGGAAGAGCTTTAACTCAGTCTGCTGGGTGTACCTGGGGTTCTCTTTATCTGATAAGTGACTGTATCAGTGAACAGATCAGGAAGAAGATGCTTATCCCCCATGGGCAGTGACCAAGCCAGGAAATTTCAGAGGGGTATTATAATAATATTCTATGTTATAATAATAATCTTGAGATTATTCCAGCCTCTTTATGACAGGCAAACCATGAAGGCTTTTCCAGTTTTCCTCCTGGTAGTAAGCTGTTTGCTCATTACACCTCACCACTGGCAAAGAGTTTGGTTCAGGGAAACTCCATCCTTGCTGTGCATGGTCCTGGCATAAGCAAGGCAATAAAAATTGGTTCTGACTGCTGTTGAGGGGATTGTTTTATTTTGGAGACAGTTTGAATGCAATGTTAACTGGCAGTGCACCACCAAGTGCAGGGAGAGGGGCTGGTGCTCTTCAAACCTGTGCCATGGTGCCTTTGGTGGGAATGAATGGAAAACTCCTTAACCCTAAAAATGTCCCTGTTGTTGTTCTGCCCATTTTGAAATCAGCATCACCTCTCATGTCTGTGGCAGTGGATAAACAAGGTTTTGCAGCAATAGAGATTCAGGAGAGTGGAAGCCCAACAACGTGCCAGTGGTGTGTTTTAGGTGGAGAGCCATGGGCATTTCTCTGACAAATGCTTAATTTCTTTATGGAAAAAGTGTCTACAGAAGGTTTGAAATCAGGCTGGAGCTCCTAAAGTAAAAAAAACCAAAACAAACAAAACCAAAACGTGGCCAGGCCAGGCTCCCAACATCAAACTCCTCTGAAAATCCTGGCTGGAGACAGGGACATGCAATCCCAAAGTCCAGGCTGCTGTTTGCAGACCAATTTAGCAGCATGCCTGCTCAACCCCTGGCTACAGTGGTACCATCTGTGGTCTATTACTGGGGATTTTGTACCAGCTGGGCAGCAGGAGCTTGTCTGAAATCCACTGCAGCTCGGGAGCTGATGAGCTATTTAGCTACTGCTTATATTTGTCTTATAAAAATAATAATACCATGTTCTGTTGCCATTAAGGTCTGACATTAAATGCATTAATTTCCTAATAGATCTAAAGTAGGAGCTGGGACAGCCTTTTATTTTAATGAACTGAAGACTGCTGTGATCCCATTCATCCACCCATGAAATCCACTGACTGACAAGGTCCCATTTCTGGGCAGCGGGGTTAAATGTGCTTCAGACAAAAGCCAGATTTTCCTTTCTTCTGCATGCCATGGGCAGGATCAAAGGAGTGGGGAAATGGACTTTAAAGCACTTGTAATCATGGACACAGACTCCATCCCAGCATGGGCCACCCCCTCCCAGGCTTATGGGAATGCTGCTGTGTGTTATTGCATGGGAAGCCTGGGAGCTCTGGGGAGAAAACCGGGCAGGTAAATGAGGCTGGGGGCAAGAGCTGCACCAGGCTCAGATGTCCTCACCAGGAGCTTCTCCACGTGGGAGTGGATATCCCTTCCAGCTCTGGGGCTTCCTCCCTGTTCAAGGCTTTCTTGAGGAGCTTGTAGTAACTCTGGGACTCAGCAGATGGTGCTGCTATGGATAACCCTGGAACAGGATGGATGGATGGATGGGCAAGCAGGTCTGGGGGGGGGGAAGGAAAGCAGGAATACCAGTTTGATTACATTTCTCTGTAAAAGCTGTGCTAATACACCAGAAAAGCTGCTCTCATGAATCACAGCTCCCTGCAACTGGAGCAACACTGCAGGAAATCCACGTAACACGAGATGGAGACTTGGAGAGGTGGCTGGGCCGTTCCCTTTGGCTTGCTAGGCAAACCTCAGAGGGGAGGATGAAGGTCACCTTCAGAGAAGCTGGGGAGTCACCCCCCTCTCTTCTTTGGCCTTTTAAGACACTCTTTTTCAAGCAACCCTTTCAAAGAGTCTTGAAAGAATCAGGGCAGAAAGAGTGCTGATGTCTCCCAAAAGACAGCAAACTGGGAATGGTTTGTTTTCCAAGCAAATATGAGTTCATTTTCTTCTCAAAATTTGCATTTATTTTTAACTGGATTAACATCCAGCTAATGTGGATGTCAACCAGTTGGAATGCTATTTTGGGAATTATGGAGGAATTTAGCACTGCTGATATAAACCATGTGATGGAGTTGGAAAGCATATGATGTTTATCTGCATGGGCTTGGTGTCATTATGATGCTCTGTGTTTCTCCTAGGTTAACTCTTAGGTGATCCAAGTGGGTAGAAATATTTCTACCACAGCTCCCATATGGCTAAAATGAGAAAGTGAATTACTCAGCTTGGAGTTTAAAACAAATAATAGGGAGTTTATATATATATATATATATATATAAATGGTTTTTACTTTTTAGGTGGGGTTTTTTTTCAATTTGTCAATGCTTGAATTATTGCAGTGCATGATGATTTCTAAGCACATATGTGTGAGCATAAGCAGGCAGCTCTCCTCATCCTGCATCTATTTCAGGCATGTTCAGAGGAGTTACTGTGGCATGCGCTGAAACTTGAAGCTGATAAGTCAGGAGAGGACTTAAACATCTCGTACCACGAAAGGGGAACCATCTTCCCTTTAAACAGATGAGGCCCAGTGGCCTTCTCGGTGCTGAAATTCTGCCCCCAGGAAACACAGACCAGGAAGCATCAAAGCAGGCAGGACGAGCTGTTCCTTAATCAAAATATTGTGAAACTGTGGTTCTGCCAATGGTTTGCTGCTGGGGTTTGTAGATACGTAGGATGGTTGGGGAGCTTCAAAGAAAGATGTCAGCCAAATGTTTTCCCGAGTCACATGCATGGCAGAAGGAAATGTGCTTCCTAAAGGTCCTACTGGCAGATGAGGATCTTTCTGCAGTCATTAAAGTTGTAAAGTCATCCCCCCACCCCCCTCCCTACACACACATGAAAGATGAGGGGATTTGCATCCCAGACAAAGCCAGATTTGGGATCTGGACGTTTCTTTGGAAGGAGCAGCACATGGGTCTTGCAGTGGATGTGGTGGGGGAAAGCACAGCAAGGACCTGGAGGTGTTGGGCAGGTTTTTATGATCTGCTGTTGTGCTGCTGTGCCCCAGCACCTGCTGGTATCTCTGTGCAGGGACCCCACCACGGGGACAGGCCAGCCCTGGGACACAGGGCCACTCCTGGCCACTGCTTTGCTGCCTCTTCCCACACAAGTGGTGCAAAATCTGTGGAAGAGGGGTTTGGCTGGAACTGCCTCCAAAAACCTGCATTTACTGTGTAGAAGAACATTTCCTGACCTGTCCCTGCTCCACAGAGACAGCACAGGAGTCCCTGTAAATCACATCACAGTGCCTTTCTTCAGGATGCTCCAGAATACCTGAGCAGAGGATGCTCCCTGCTGACAAAGGTGGGAGGATTTCCTTGTGCTAGCATTGCTCCCTCCTTCTCCCTGGGCACAGCCTCTCCCACAGGACATGATCCTGGACAGCTGCCTTCTTCACTGCTCCATCATCCATCCACATTCCTCATGGGGAAAAATTAATTTGGGAATGGTGAGGCTGACAGAGGCTTCTCACATCTCTATTTCCACAGAGTTGTGTTCACCCAGCCGTACTTTCTCACCCCAAAAAATGCCCAGCAAGATGGGAACTCCTTTCCTAAGAGGACAGGAACATGAGGGATGAGTTTGAGACCTCCAGCAATGAGCTAAAGGGATGATAAAATGATAGTGGTGGTGTTTGGGCTCGTACCTCTCTCTCTTTAGGGTCTGTACAATCAATGGCAGCTGCTTTGATGAATGTGGGTTAGAGTAGAGCTCCCAGTTTCTCAATTAAGGCCAAATTTTAGTTCTACTTGATGGTCCCTGGGAATGCAGGAGGCTGATTTGTGAATGGCAGCATTGGGAAAATTACTTAAATTCACCCTCTTCCTCTTCCTGATAACTCCTTCCCTCCCTGAATTTGAGGGAAGCTTGAGTCATCACGGCACTGTGACACCTTCAGCGTAAGGCTGACCCACAGTTACTCTTATTTTGTTATTTATGCCTTATTCCTTGGAATTGGAGGCCTTTGGAGAGATATTACTTCTGCAACACAGAGCAGCTGAGCTGTGGTGGTGGTGGTGGCACTCCTCAAGATCTCACATGGACTCTTTACTCTTGTCTTGCAATTAACAGAACCATTCCCTGTTAAGTCCCACGAATGGCTAGAGGGCATTAAAAAGTCTCTTATCACCAAACTAATTCCATAATTTTTCAAAACAGAACCCCCACGTGTTTTTTCAATAAGCTCTTCTCCTTCTGACAGTGCTACATCTTTCACAAACACAGCAAGAGTAACCTCTGGACTTTGCCTGCAGCAGTGAAGTATGAAATTTTGAATTCCATGGGTCACTGTTTTCGCTGCAGCCAGATGTGGATAAAAGGCAAAGGGTGTTTTATTGTTGTTTTTTCAAGAAACAGAGAAAGGTTTGTCCTAAGGTACACCCTCTACCCTAAAAACAAGTGGCTAACATGTGGCTTGAATATCACAAATTGGCATTTCAAAAGATCAAACTTTAAAAAAAATATTATGAATTTAAATATTCTGTCTGCAGCTAATAAAGTGCATTATGACTTTAAATTGGATTTAGGAAAACATACAGGAGAGCTACAGCCTTGATGCCAAGCTGTGCATCAAGCTGTGCATTAGTTGGTGGTTTCATTGGCATCACAGGTACCAATGAGTTGTGATGGATATAAAAAGGAGATACTCAATGACTCAGACCTTCCTTTAGCTCTGAACAGATTGGGTTATCCATTGGAAATAAATCACCAGATGTATCCAATCCCTGTGTGCAGTGATGGATGAGTCTATGAAAGCCTTCTTTATTGGTATGCATTTTATGCAAACTCTTCTGGCGACTGAGGCGTGTTAAAAAACTGCTTAGTTTAATTTCTCTGAAGCCCCAGTGTGCCACTGATGATTTAAACCCTCTGTTTCCTGCTTGGGGAGCTGAATATTGAGCAACCAGGAATGAATATCTCAATTCTAGAATTTTATGAGGAAAGCTATCTTCGTGGAAAAATTTCGGTGGACCTCTTGGAAACACTTCCAGTGAATATTTGAAGCTATGAAACCCATAAATAACAAACTGAGAAGTTCACTGTTTGTTTGTGGGAGGGGGTAAATAATTCTGTTTCTCTTTATGATTTGATCCAGCCCTCCCTGCCTCACAGACACTGGACAATATTTGGGTTCCCAGCCACGGTCTGAGCAGCCCAGCAGAGTGACATGATTTTGGCCTCCAGCAGTTTGCCCACTGTCTCCTGAAATGCTCTGCTATGAAACAAAAAGATGAAAATGTTGATCACAATGAAACACAAACCAGAAATATTTGATCATCCTCCAGCTTTGATTGCTGCTGCTTTTTGCCTGGTGCTTGACAGCACACTTGCCAGATGCACAAGTAGCAAGGTTGTGACAACCCTGAGATTTTAGTGCTGCACTACACTTTTAGGATGATGTTCTCTAAATGCTAACAGCTGTAAGTCAGGGTTTTGGCAAGGGAGAATTCTGTAGAAAGTTTGATTATTCTTTGTCTTCCTGCCCAAGTTCCTCTTGTCAGAGGGATGGAGCATCTCTTCCACGATGATGGGCTGAGAGGGTTGGGGTTTTTCAGCCTGGAGAAGTGAAGGCTCCAGGTCAATGCTGTTACAGCCTTTCAGTACTTAAAGGGAACAAATATTTTAGAGGACAAATTTTTCAGCAGGGCCTGTTGTGACCAGGACAAGGAGTGATGGTTTTAAACTAAAAGAGGGTCGATTGAGACTGGATAGAAAGAAGAAAGTTTTTACAATGATGATGGTCAAACAGTGGCACAGGTTGCCCAGAGAAGTGGTGGCTATCTCAGCCCTGGAAACATTCAAGGCCAGTTTGGATGGAGCCAGTTTGGGCTGAGAAACCTGATCTAGTTGAAGATGTCCCTGTTATTTCAGGGGATTTGGCCTAGATGACCCTTGAAGATCCATCCCAACCCAAATTACTCTGTGATTCTCTGACAATGGGAAGAAAAATATTTAGCTGTCTATTTGTAGCTGTTGAGAGCATTCATCTTTTCTCCAACTTATGTGATTTCTTTGCTTGTGCCTTTACAAGATTTTCCACCTCTGTGTGTTGCACACAGAGCTTCAGCAGCCAGATCACATTTAGCAGGAAATAGCAGGATGAAAAAAATTTCATCCTCACCTTGGATGAAAATTATACAGCCATAGAGTGGTTTGGATTGGAAGGGGCTTTAAAGATCACCTAGTACATCTCTGTCACCGTGAGCAGGGACATCTTCAACCAGAGCAGGCTGCTCAGGCCCCATCCAACCCAGTCTGGTCACAAAAATAGCTGATGAAGGAGCAGATGAAAGCAGAGTAGGAAAAAATGTGTGCTGCTCCAGATGGAAGCATAGAATAGGGGAGGAAGGAAAAGGATTTGGAGATAAGAGCCTTCCCCTTTTGATGGCAGGAGGAGAGGACCACCACAGCCATCTGAGGGGACACAGCTGGCCTCATGCATGTCCCTGCTCCCTGTGTGGAAGAGGCAGGTGAAGGAGAATCATCTTTTCCTCCCTCCTCCTGAACTGTGGAGGCAGAATCACCTTTCAGATTTGCCACCTTGTGTGCTGCACAGGCTGGTCCCGCTCCAAGCAAAGCCTTTGGGGCAGCGACTGCACCACGCAGGATCACAGAAACTCACTCTCACCCCAGTAGTGCAACAATCTCAATCACTGAAGCCCTTTGAGGAGCAGGTATTTTCATCCCTTTCTCATTTGCTGTTGGGACCTAGGGCAGTTTTTGTTCCTGAAACTTTGGAGTTACTTCAACATCATAAAGCCACGGAACAACTGCTCGTGTTCTCGCTCTGGCATTTGAAGTCTCCCCATGAAACAGCTGGGCTCTGATGTGCAAGATACCTGCTTCCCACTATTTGGCTTCCAACAGCAAGAAGATGACTTATGGCCATGAACTATCCCTTAATTTAACACATCAAAACCGAGCAAAAACAAACAAAGCAGAGTGAAGAACACATGTAGACCATGAACTCACATTCTGCACCTTGCACTTTTGCCCAGAGCACATGTTTTTGCAGCTTATCTCCCTAGGTATCTGTGATGGTGCCTTCTCCTGTGTTTGTTTTCTTTGTGTGGGGATTCTTGGCAAGAAACTGTTTCTCTGGGAGAAAAAGCAGTTTTTGCTTCTCTCTGGCCATGGACCAAACAAAGACCTTATCTGGACACTTAACCACAAGCTTGCTGCAAAACCTGTCCCAATACATGAAGTGACTTGCACTGATTCCAGAGGGTCTTGAGGGATATTATGTCCAAATACTTTGTCCTTTTGAGCTACATTATCCTTCACTTACTGTAATCTCTCTCTCTGTGATCCCATAAAGCCCATCTGCAGCCCCAAAATGCAATGTAATGTCACAGCAGCAATTTAGTTTGAGCTTTGCCTCAGTTTGAAATGGGGCAAAGATCCATCCATGGGTGCAACCTTTGGCAGCTGGGATTTATCCCACAGTGTGACAGGCAGTGATCATCATCTCTTACTCCTAATAGACTCTAAAAAGCTAATAGGATGCTTCCAACCAAAAATGATGCATTAATCCTTATTTTGATTTCCACAGACTGCTTTTTCCTCTACTCCTTTTTAGTGAAAGCCTCCTGAGGTGTCGCATTTGTGGGTAATATCAATGCATCCCTCTTGGAAAAAATATTGTGTTACTTGCAAAGACAAAGCTCAGATATGCTTTAGACCAGAGATTCCCACTATGGACTCCAAGTCCTGCAGCTGATTTTTCAGCTGGAAAACAGACCTGGAGAAGCTCAGCTTCAAGTTGACTGAAAGAGCCATAACACTTCCTGAAAACACTTTTAACTAGTTTCTAAATTTGTACTCCTCTTTGTACTGGGTAAGTGTCATTTCAAAAAGACAGTGAGGAAAAGAGTCCCAGTTTCTTCTGGCCAGCAGAAAGGCAGAGTTCTTCCTGTCAATACTGGGGTTGTGTTACAGCTGGCAGATGTTGTCCATCACCAAACACAAGAATTCAAGTCTTCAGCTGGTCTTGCAGGGCCCCAGAACTTGCTCAGAAGCTGCTTCATTATCAGCAGGGATCTGCATGGATTTGTGGATACAGAACCGCGCACGTAGAGCCAAGAAGGTGCCACATCCAGCACATTCCCACTGCTGATAAAGAGTGAAAATACTGCCTTTCCTGTCTTCCCCATGATGAATACAGAATGAAAGGGTCAAATCCAAAATGGCTGGTCAGAGATTCAGCTGGGCAAGGGTTAAGATCAAGTCTTGTGGAGTCAGGAAAGAGAAAGGCCCCAAGTGTCCTCAAAATTTCCATATGACATTTAGGTATCAATAACGGCATTGTTGGGGAGCAAGAGCTCATTTTCTAAGGAAGGCAGCTTGCTCCTTGCAGACCACTCTCCCTGTGGCTGGGGATGCCAGGCTGCTGCTTGGCAAGGAGCTTGTTAGTTCATTTAAAAAATGCCCAACTTAAACGAGGTATAAATCAACACCATTCCACTCACATTAAGACAAACCAACTTAATCCTGCCTAGGACACTGACCTGAAAATGTTTAACAAAGTCAACATTTCTGGAGAAAACTTTTCCTGTGCAGAATTTCCAAAGTCTTTTGGTGGTTTTTTGTAGTTTATTTTTCATCTAAAAATCCATTGGCCGAATTTAATTATTTTTTTTTAAGGATTATCTCTTAATCTTACCCTGTTACAAAATGTATTCATAATCCTCATGGCAGTTACTTAGCAAGTCTTAAACCTGTCATTAAAATACCTCCTCTTGTTACTACAATCAGCAGTTTTAATCCACTGCAAGTCTCTCCTTTTTTCTTTTTTTTCTTTTCTCACTTTGTTCCCAAATGGCTTAAACCAAGGTATGACAGGTAGCAAACAATCCCCCCTCTAATTACTTGGAAGAAACAAACAAAGGGAAGGAATACGTTTGTGTGGCAAATTCCTGAGAGTTTGGAAACTAGAGGCTGTAGGAATGTGCCCTGGGAAATTTTAAACCCACTCCAAGGCTGTGGGTTTGAACAGTGGTGGATTTAGTCCCTGGAAGGCATGGATGGGGAGAGGTACTGCCAAAAGAGGGGGTGGCTGCGAGCAGTCCCAGTCCTGGGCTGAAAATGGGGAATCAAGGTCCTGGGCAGGAGGATGTGCAATGTCTGGATGCAGGGAAATTTACTTTGGGCTTTACCTGGAAGTGCTCAGCAGCCTGGTGTGGCTCAGCAGTGCCTGAATCCCTCCCAGCACTGAATCCCCTGGGAAAGCCCAGGCTTGGGAGTTCCAGGAATGGCTGGACAGCGGTGAGTAGGAGGAGGAGCGGTGGGAAGCAAAGGGACCACATTGCTGGAGAAGTGGGTGTGAGTATCACGGAAAGGAAGGCTGGAAGCAGGATGTGTGATTCACAGGAGAAAAAAAGCTCCTGGATTGGAGAGGAGCAGGGGAAAAGCTGCAGCTCTGCACTGCACATCACTGGCAGGGGCAGGATTGAGGTGCCACCTGGCCGGTGCTTCAGCAGGATGTGGCCCTAAGCACAGGTTAAATGCAAAACTCCCACCTGCTGGAAACTCAGAGCTTGTTCCACACCCAGCCCCATCCCAAACCTGGTGTCCAAAACTGCTCCCAGCCTGTGCTCTCTGTGAAGGTTTTTAGGGGAAAACACGAGCTCAGAGTCCCCCGAGAGCCCGCGCTGTCCCGGGAGCCGCCGGGTAAACACAGCGCTGGTTTGAAATCAGATATCGCCTGCACAAAACTCCTCACCAGATAATTAGGCCCAACTGGGATTTTTTAAAAAGGCATTAACTCCATGAACTTTTCAATCTAAAACAATGCCACAATGACCACGTTGGGAATAAAGCATTCTGGCCTTTCTTGGGGATCGTGTGTTGAAGTTGTCTTGTTAGTAGGGAGGCGTTAATGCAATAAAGGAAAGCATTGTGGCCTGGAACAGCTGGGCTTTTCTAACTGCTTGCCTAAATGTGGATGATTAATGACCAAAATGCATCCTTGCTGAATGGCATTGAGAGGCTGGAGGTATTTTATGGCATTTTCCTTTTTCCATTTTTGTAAGAGATTTCTTGCAGACAAAGCTCCATTGATGTGGGTCCATTACAGATATGCAAAGTGAATTCCAAATTATTGCCTATCTGATGGGTGACAATAATGATACATTGTTGTTGCATGTTTCAGGCTTCAGGATCTGAAGATGCTCAAAAAGCCACTTGGTGCTTTTGGAGACTGGAGCTACTCAAACATTTTAATGAGATTTGTTGTCATTGTTGTTGGAAAATGCTGCTTCATGCAAACCAGAACATCTTGCAGTGAAATACTCCCATTAATAACATTTCCATGGGAAAGTGTTCAGCTTTCCTGGGGTCAATTTATAAGCAGAGAAGAATTTAAATGAGAACCCCGATCTTCTCAGTCTGAAACCAGATGTTTCAATGGCAACAACGACAACAACAAAAAAACATTTTGGGGAAGCGTTTGAAAAGTTTGGTTCTTTTTCCACACCAGAATGAAAACACATTTCCAGACCTCAAAGACCTTTGTGGAAGTGCACTGCAGATCTCTGGCTGCCTCAACCAGAAACTTCTTGGCCCATCAGGAAATGGGCTGGCACATCAAGTCTTTTGTTAGTCCAGCCATGTCACGGCCACCCCACCCTTGGACTTAGGTGGGGATGTCACCCATCTGCTGCTGTCTGCACTTCTCCCCATCTGCCCTGAAGCCTCTGGAAATGCAGAAGAGCTGCCTTGCTTTTCTTCACCTGTGGAAATGTAAAATCTGGTTCACAAAACGTAGGAAGGGTTCTTTGGATGTGTGAGCAGCCATCTGGGGGAGAGGCAGTATTGTGGTGTCACGAGATGTGAAATAGTCACCAAATAAAAGCACAGAGTAGGTTTATAACATAGCTATCAGGAGTGCATGTGAAAGGCAAAGCTGGACAAATCTGTAAGGAATGTCCTAATTTCCAGTAGCCCCCTTCAGTGTTGCTATCCAACACCATCCCATGGCTGCTGGGGGCCAGGTTTGAGTCACCCCAGTGCTTGGGGACTCCTGGCTGGTAGGAGGTACCCAGCTAGGATGGGTGGTTGTATCCGTGTGTGTCTCTTTAGGGTGGGACAGGCAGTTTTTAACTCCTTGCCAACACTGTGTGCACCACCACAGGTTGGTGGGGGAGAAAGGACAACATTTTGATACCAGTTCTGCTGGCTGACCTTTCTGTGCCCACAAGCAGCACGTGTGAGTGACAATTTCCTTCTCCTACAGGCACTGCTGCCGCCAGGCAAGGTATATCATGCATTTATCCAAGGCACTCAAAGGCAATTTTTTTTTTCCTCAGCCAGCATGTTGGCTTTTATCATTCAACAGGCCACGGAATTGTTTTCCCTAACATCCCCTTAAGAAGGATGTATTTTTCAAAATACTGCCATTCCCTTCTCTAAAACAGGTTTTGATGTGGCTACTTCAAATCAAAACCATGAGCTTTCCTCTCCTCACGCCCACCGACTTTAAACCTGCCCCCAGTGCCAGTGGTTCAGAACTATCCAAATAAAGCAGTTGCTTTAAGGAGTGTTTGCTTTTCCTCTCAGGCTCCTTCTCCTGACGCTATATTGTTTGTGGAAAAAGAGTTCTCTGGGTGGGTCATTGAGCTGTCGTGGTTAAGGAGCTGCATTTGAAGTCTGGTTCAGGGTAGAAGAAAAACATGTCAAAACAGCCTTGAAAGTACAGCTCCCTTTTTTTCCCTCCTCCATGTCAGGATGTTACCTTTTCCCCCTCCATGTAGCAGCTCTTTCCCATGAAAAACAGCTTCTTGAGGACATTTGCTGGGTGGCTCCAAAATGCAGTGAAAATAACACTCTTTTCATCCCAGGAAAACAAATTGCTTCTGGAATAAAGCCGTGCCTATACAGCTCTGCATTTTAACTTTGCTTGAATACTCACTCCTGAATATCTTTATATCAGGGAAACATGCTTAATTATTCCTGAGTAATTTTGCCTGCTGGACTGCAATTCCTCAAATAAATGCTATGTGGGATTTTCCTGATGATGTTGTTCTTTTCCTCTGAAAGGATGCCAAGGAGCAGGTCTCCTCTCTTCCATCTTCCCCCTCTACCTTTTAGCTTTAAAGCAGATTCTTGGTGCTCCTTAAATAAACACTCCTCTGAGATAATTTTTCATGGAGTGGCATGAATGCCATGAGCCCAAAAGTGGCATTAATGCATTTTTCTTCTGTGGCTTTGGAATGACGTGCATCTAATGTGGATGTGTGTTGCCCCACAGAATGCTCTGTTTTCTATTCCTGCATTTGATTCTCTGCATCTGGGGAGCCACATTTCACAGGTGGTTGGGAAGCTTATTAGATTATTCATAACTGGGTTTATTTCTTTTTTTTTCCTTTTTTTTTTTCTCTCTAAGCAATTAAAAACATGTGTCAAAGGAGGCCTGAGATGATTAAAAGCACTCTGACATCTCTTTCCCATTTACCTTTTGCTGTTTTCACTTGGGTTACACAGAACCTGGTGCTGGTGCCCACAGATGTGGCCCTAAAGGAGAGAGAAAGTGAGTGGTTTTCCTGTTAGAAATAGTTAAAATAAAAAAAAATATTTGCTGCTGGTTTATCAGGGACTCCTGTGTGAGAAAACTCAGTTGTTTTCCTGGGAATGATCAGCAATCACAGTCATAATTATCATAATGATAATGAATGTTTTCAGGCATTTTTTCTGCTGGCGACCACAGAGCAGTGACAGACTCTGGGCAAGCAGCAGAATTCCCAATCCATGGCAGTCTTAAAAGAGGCACCTACAGGAGGAAGGGGAAAAGTACTGAGAGAGTCAGTGATGGGAAGAATTCTCTGAGGCAGCAGAGAAGCTGTCAGTGCACGAATCCCCAGCTGAAATCCAGTGGGGACGGGGAGGCTTTGCAAGCCTCCATCAGGATGGTCCAGACCAGGTGTGAGCCAGATGCCAGCTTGGCATCCCCTCCAGAGGAGGACTCTGGTAGCTCTCACGTGGCCTGTGCAGCTCCTGGCTCCCAGAGGAGCCCAGGCTGACTTCTCAGAGGTGTTGAGCTTTGACTGGCTCAGGCTCAGGCTGTGAATAATCAGACCCCAAAAAGCTGAGCTGATTTTCAGGGAAGAGGTTCAAGCAAAGGAAATTAATTCAGTGTTGTACATCGTACAGAGACTTTTTAAAAGCCTTTTGTTAAAAAAAAAAAAAAAAAAATAGGATTATATTTGGTTGAAACTGCTGGATTCTTAAGGGATTCATACATGCAATGGAAGGAGAAGGGGTAAAAAGATCAATATCAGAAGTGTTATAAAGAGAGATCATAAAATCATGGAATCATGCAATGTTTGGCTGGGAAGGGACCCTAAAGCTCATCCAGCTCCACCCCTGCCATGGGCAGGGACTCCTTACACTAGACCAGGTTGCTCAAAACTCTGTCCAGCCTGGCCCTGGACACTCCCAGGGATGGGGTGTCCTGCCTGGGGAGATGGGAGAGGTGCCCAGCATATGTGTGGGCTGTGGTGGTGGGACAGAAACATCTCCTCACATGTCTCAAGTTCATACTCACCAGCTATTCACCCTTCTCCAGACATCTCCCATCCCTGGAGTGGTTCCCACCAAAACCTGTCAGGCAGAGAGTCTTTGTCTTCCTCTTCCTCACTGTGTGCCAGTGACAACTACATCTCCACAGTGCAGCCACCTGTTTTTAGGGGCAACTCCCTCCTCTTCTCCAACCTTTCTGCAGCTAAATAATTCAGATACTGAAAAGTTTCCTTTTAAAATGCTCCTGGCATATATGTACCCCTCACGCATCATGATTTTCTGCATTATCTCCTCCTCTGCCTTTGGGTCATTTCTTATACACAGGAAACAAGAGCAGGATGGCAAAGTCTGCGTGAAATATCCATCCTTGTGTGGGAGAAAATGCAGACAGCTGAGTCAGGCCATGCTCACAAACAGTCCAAACACTGCAAAATATCCAGCTCCACCACTCCTCCAGCTGCAGGTTTTCCCAGTCCAACCATCCACCACCGCACATTTGTACAATCAACCTCTTTGGAATCCACCCACCTCGAGGAGCTGCTCTTTCGAAATATCAGGGTGAAAACGACTTTAAAAACAGCTTGGGCAGCAGTGGGTGTCTAAGGTTGAGTCTGGATTTACACCTAACCTCACCCCAACTGGAGCTGGATTGTGGAATGTGCTGCCTGCACAGAAAATGTCCCTGGCAGCAGCAGCTGCTGTCACGTTCAGTGGCACATCCACGCTGCCATCATCACCTTCCCTTCACAGACGGAAATGAACTTCTTCTTCTTCTCCTCATCCTGACATCTGCCAGCAATCTGAGGCTGCTCCATCCTGCACAGCTTGGTTTCCTAAGGTTTTGGTGAGGAAAGGTCACGTGGGATGAGCACAGTAATGTTTTCCAGTTAACCCATGGGTCTCACCTCTGGTTCTAATCACCTCCTGGTATGGAAACCAACAGCATGTCGATGGTGTCTGATCAGAGGAGAAGCCAGATCTACTCAGCTTTTATTTTTTTCCTCCTCAAATACAGTTCAAACTTGTCTAAATTCCTACTTTTCAGGAGAGGAGCTAGTAGCCATGGGAACACACAAAGAAAAGAAGCAACCTAACAGCTGACTTACATGGAAGTAACAGAACAAACCTGGTGTCCACCAGGGGAATCCAGAGTCATTCTGGAATTTTACTGTGCAAAATACCAGTTCTTCTTACCCCAGAGATCACCCACTTTCCTGTCCAGAGGTCTGTTCCTCTCAGGCACTTTTTGGCTTTTCCACTTGCAGGTTTTGTCCTCGGAGACACTTCCTGGAGGGTGAGGAGAGCTGCAGTGCTGCTCACAGTTCTGCCTCTGATGTCCTGTGTAGCCTGTGGAGGTCACCAGCAATGGCACCCCTGAGAACTTGCTTTTCCAGCTTAATCAAGGCCAGGTTCCTCTGGAGGGCTGTGATCCTGGAGACAGCACTTCCATCACATCCATTCAGGGAGCGCTGCCTGACGCTGCACAGCCGTGGCTGGGACTGCCCCCACTAATGATGTTCCTCCAATTAACCTCGGTGAGATCAGACCTTGTTCAGCTCAGAGTGATTCTGAAAATCCCATTTGCCTCATCTTCTTGGTCCACGGGTTCCCCCAGGATGATATCACTTCCTCTGCCTGCACCAGAGGTGGAAATGTCTTGCTGCTTGCTCATGTTCCTGCAGGGGCTCTCAGCAGCACCAGGAGGCACAAATAAATAAGTGCACAGCACCAGCTGAAGTTTGTTGGCGCTGAGATTTGGGGGTTAATTGCCTAAAGCAAGAAGAGATAGGTTGGGTTTTTGGGATGGCTGGATTCCATGGTGAAGCAAGAAGCCCCCATGGTACCAGCAGCTGTGCCAGGGCTGAGCTCCTTTCCTCCACTTCTGGTTTATTAAGGTCAGGTCCTGATGAGCTGAGCTGCCAGCCATGCCTGTGCTTCCCTGCCCAGATTATTTTCACAAATGCTGTGACCTCTTCTTTCTCTGGTTACTCTGCAAATACCATTTTATACCAGGATGTTTTCCAGGTTGCCCAGCTGCACCAAAGTGACGACTTCTGGAGGAAGAATTCAGTCCAAGGTGTTGATGCAGCCTGGCTGGAGCTACAGGGAGTCCTCAGACTACACATTTTCTTACATTTCTCTCCTAGATCACTCTTTTTCTGCAGCTTGAACTCTCTATTTTTCTCTAACCTGTGCATGTCCTAGGGTCCAGCAAAGCCCCCTCGATTCAGAGCTGGGAAAGATGCTACTCTTCTCTTAAACCTAAAAAGAGTAGTTTTCCATTGTGGAAAAGACTGTGAAACATGTATTCATCTTCTCCAATAAAAGCCTTTATGGGGTTGAAGGGGGAAAGTAATGTTTTCCAGTACTCACCAAAGCTAGAATTTCATATGAAATTTTAATTCATCATGTATTTTTAACCCTGGAAATCTGATCTGGGTAGGATGGTGTTTATATATCATGTATCACACACACACACACACACACACACACATCTCTTGCCAAGGATTATTTTGCACTTGGCAATGTGTTCCATCCACATATTAATATACTTACCTATGGGATTAATAGGATGAACTCCTGCCAAGAGCAGAGTGCACAGTGTGGTGGATCAGCACGTTCTGCTGCTGTCCCTCCACCTGGGATTGCCACAAGGAGAATTCCACACAGATCCCAGTGTCCCAGTCCTCCCCATTAAGCACCAGTGGTGGGCTAAGTGGCTGCACTGGGGCCTCCTTTAGGTTTTACATCCCCTCTCTGGAGCCCAGCACATTTTTGGCTCCTTGAGGATTGGGGTTTTGTGGTTCCCTGTGTGAAAATGATGCATGGCAAGCTCAGCCCAGGCAGGTGCACAGCTGAGTGGCCTTGAGCTCGAGGCCAGCTCTTCTCTTCTCTTCTCTTCTCTTCTCTTCTCTTCTCTTCTCTTCTCTTCTCTTCTCTTCTCTTCTCTTCTCTTCTCTTCTCTTCTCTTCTCTTCTCTTCTCTTCTCTTCTCTTCTCTTCTCTTCTCTTCTCTTCTCTTCTCTTCTCTTCTCTTCTCTTCTCTTCTCTTCTCTTCTCTTCTCTTCTCTTCTCTTCTCTTCTCTTCTCTTCTCTTCTCTTCTCTTCTCTTCTCTTCTCTTCTCTTCTCTTCTCTTCTCTTCTCTTCTCTTCTCTTCTCTTCTCTTCTCTTCTCTTCTCTTCTCTTCTCTTCTCTTCTCTTCTCTTCTCTTCTCTTCTCTTCTCTTCTCTCTTCTCTCTTTCTCTTCTCTTCCCATGACTGTTTGCTCACCGCTCCATCAGCACAGATTTATTTCCATGCTCGATTTGTAGGAATAAAAGAGCCAGATAAGAAATATGTTTTTAATAGCAATGTCACCAATGAATGCCAAGCATCTCGATATCAGCCATTAAGTAAAAGCAGGGGAGGAATGAGCATCATTTGTCTGTTGCCAGCTTCTCTCAACTGGCTTTCATTTACAGGAGAAAAAATCCCCAATCATTTCTATCCAGGTAATAGTGAAATATATTCTTTGTCAGCAACAGGTCAAAATGCAGAGATATGTTATTCACAGCAAGCTGACTTCACATTTTCTAACCTAAATGCTGGATTGCTTTCCTCAATTATTCACATATGTTTTCTGGTTTAATAATAACCCACATGCTGTCCCCTAAAGAAAACTACAGACTTCATGATGTTCAGCTAGAATACATAGGCCTGCTCAGCCATTTCTTGTTCTAGAAGCTGTCCCAGTCCCAGAGATTAAATTAGGAGAGGTGCCAGTGTAACCTGTTAAAATATAAAAATAGGCAATTTACCCACTAAAGAATTTCAAGTAAGGAAAGATTTAATGATGCAGTGACTTAAATAAGAGGCAAAACAAGCCTGATGGTCACACTGTAATTGCCAAGCCATGTGTTCTCTGCTCCAGGCCTTCTGCAAAGCACATTTATTTTCTGCCCACATAGATCTGGACACTTTTCTCTAAGCTCTGCTGCAGTTTCTCACCCCTGGAATTCTTCAGGGCTGCAAGGGTTCACTGCCCTTGGAACTGCAAAGGCATGGTTAAAACATCAGGTGTGAGCTGGCTTTGTGCAGTGCCTGCTTGCACACTGCTTTGGAGCTACGTGTAACAACGACCAGGGCCATGGGCAGGTTCTGCAGCTGGTGCTTCAGAAAGAAATTATGGTCTGTTACCCCATAAGGATACCGAGGGTGGAGTCCATCTAGAAAAATATGGCAAAGAGCATGGTTGGAGCTTGATAAGAAGTAATTTCTGCAGCCAGAGATGTGCCAGGTAAGAAATGAGATGTGGAAACACTCACAGTCGGAAAGTCCCACTCCTGAGATCTGCTCATGTCATCCTTCATAGAATCAGAGAATCAGAGAATTGCTTGGGTTGGAAGGAACCTTAAGGATCATCCAGTTCCAAGCAGGGACATCTTTCACTAGACCTGGCTGCTCAAAGATCCATCCAACCTGGCCTTGGCCACTTCCAGTGATAGGGCAGCCACAGCTTCTCTGGGCAACCTGTGCCAGGGCCTCCCCACCCTCACAGGGAAGAATTTCTTCTTAATATCCATCCTAAACCTACTCAGTTCCAGTTTAAAGCCATTCTCCCTTATCCCAGTACTACATTCCAGCCTCATTTTCCGCGCTGTGGCAGCAGGGAGGTGCCAGCTCAGGAAAACATCACCAGGGTGGGTGATGCTGTGCTTATCATTGTTCCAAATCCCCCTGCCAGGTGTTGGATGGGAGAACTGGGCTGCTCACCAGTGGGGGTTTCAGTTTCCAGCAGAAAAAACCAAACGTTCAGAGAACACAGATGGTGTTGACGTAACCAAACCCTGTGCTCTTCCTGGAAAAAAAGTTCAGTGGGAAATTTTGGACCAGCACCAAAGACACTTTCAACCCAGAGAGCTTAGTGATGCCCCCAAAGATGAAAGACTGAGGAGTTTCAGATTCCCTTCCTGCCATGCAGCAGCCGTGGGTGATGCCTCAGCAGTCTGGCATTGAACGATGCCCTGGACTCGCGAGCCCCGCGTTCCTGAAGTGATCACTTTCAAGTGCAGTGCACTAAAACCTCATATGATTTCCATATGTCCTGCTGCCTGAGTACTTTGCAACTGGTTCACGATGCAAAAAAAACCTTATAAACACATTACCTTGACAGGAACAATTCTTGGAGTAACAGGAGACCCGACAGCAGCGACTTTGAAAGGCGGTTGTTATTATCCAGTAGCGTTTTTCTCTGTAGTCTCCGAAATTTATGTCAGCGAGTCACATCCTTTCAAAGCAAAGAATGAAAAGTGCCCTGTAGGACAGGTGAGCTCCTCCCCAAGCCTCTCCATGACTGTTGAGCTCCAGAGCTGCTTGCAGCACTGCCAGCAAAGCTATTAGCTGAACAAGCCACAGAGCCGGATGCCTTGTCTGGGAGAGAAACTATCCAAGCTTCCACATGTGGGGCTTGCTGCAGCTGTAGCCACAAGTGCTGACTCCTTTGCTGGAGGACACGGAGGGGCCAGATGGAGAGAAAAGCAGTCCTGCCACTGCTGCCCCCAAACACGGGTGGTTTGAGGCAGAGAGTGGTGGAACAGCCCTTGTGCTTGTGACAGCACAAAGCCATCCTCAAAAACATGGCTAAGGAGGGGACGTGGCTCTTGTGAGCACCAAGTGCTGTGCACAGCATGCAAAAGCCTCAAGATCTGCCAGTCTGGGTCTCCCCAGCATTCCCTATGAGGCTGGAAGTTGGTTTTTGTTTTTTTTTTTTTTTAAGCCTTGGACATCTCAATCCTCTGTGCTGATTTGGGATGATTGGACCTGTCTGCCTGCTAATGCTTTACAGGTTCATTTAAACCATCCCCAACTCCTTCCCCACTTTATTTTCACAAAAAAAAAAAAAAGAAGCAAATGTTCCTCTCTGTGCCAGACTTCAAATATAAGAGATGCTCAATCTCTCCAGAGCAAGATTTTTCAAATTCTGCAGTGCCCAACCTGCCCAAATTATCCACAAATGGGGTTAGGAATAGCTGCAATGACAGGTTGACAGAGTTAGCCTGGAAACCCCATACTCCCACCCTAGCAGGGTGGCATCTGGATGATCCAAATACTGATGGAGATGGAGGACTTCAAAATCCAAAGCAGAAGGGCAGTAACAAACCTTTGACCTCAGCCACTGATGCGGAGAATTCCTCCGGGTGCACCGGTGGAAACAGCTCTTGTACATGGACATCCCATGACCTGCCTCGTGGGGCTTGGAATTGCCCTGAGACAGGGCACAGATCTCTTGGATTCCCACACAGAGATTTTGGGTTAAATCAGTGAACCCATGAGAAGAGCTCTCCTTTATCTCTCCTTCCTGAAGCACATCCCTGGGAATTGGGATTTTAACGGGGAAGTGGAGGGATAGCTGATGTTAGTGGGGGAATAATGTGTGTTAACTGCTAAAAGCCCCTGGGAGAAGCCAGTCAGATGAACCTGTTTTCAGTGTGAAGGCTGGTTCAGCTCTTTGTGAATTTGTAGTAAATCAGCACTTCATAATAAGAACAAATGTTTCATTCTCACTTAAAAATTACCACGGTCAGAGCCTTGTAATGTGCAGTTTTCATGCGGGGCTTACATGATGGGAACTTAAATCTGTGCCATTTTCATCTGTAATTTAAAACGTGTTATTTTGATCGATGAATTAGTAAAGGAACCCGGGATAATTTTGAAACTACCAGCTTAGTAAAGTTGCCTGACCTTGCAAATAACCTTTCCAGTTTAGAAGATTTTAATAGCTTAACTATTAGCTAATCCCCTGGGAAACGTTTTTCCCGGGCAAAACTAGTATGGAAATACAACACCAGTAATAAGGTTTCCATCTTTCTTCTATCTTGATCTTTTAAATTAATTGCCACGCATTAAAAACAGAAGATTGGGAGGCAGGGGGTAAAAATCCTTGCGGGGGGAGGGCAGGAGTTAACTGTAGGCTGTTTCTAGGCTTTACCTGCCTTTTTTGCATAGATTCATTAGGTGCTGAAATATATTAGCAATTGTTAAGGCATGACTGCTGCTTGACTGCTTGACACTCTGGGCTGAAAGCTGTGAAATAGATCACTTTGTAATGGAAAAAAGCTGCTCCGGCTTATAATGAATAAACATTAAAACCCAGAATGGCTTGCAGGGCACCTCAACAAGCCCCTGAGAGCTTTTGTGTTGCAGTTGTGCTGTGGTTGATTCCTGGGGTTTGTGGGGTGTTTCTTTCTGAGGAAGGGCAGTGGTTTTTCTGAGGGCAAGAAAGGACTGCAAATACTGGATTTGTTACAGGAAAAAACAGAGTCGTGTATAAGTGAAGGGGATAGGATGGAAATTCGTGGCTCAGGTGGAATGTGGGCTAAAATATTGCATAAAACATCAGCACCCCGGTTAGTTGATTTTCCTGAAATTCCTTGTGCCCTTTTATCTAATGGCCCTCCAACACAAGCACTGTGTTGGATTGAGGAGAGGTTCTCCCTGTGGTATTTCCTGGATGGTAAAGGGGTTCTCATTTTATTTTTATTGAAAAATATTTCAATATTTTTATTTTATTTTATTCTGTTTTGCACTGTGTTTTTCGATGCTGTCTGGGGAAAAGAAAAAGATAAAAGGAAATTCTGCTTTCTAGGCTAGCAGCACGTGGTTTTTTCACTTCTGTAGCTCTGGATGTTTGCCGTGCTTCAGGTGCTGTTTCACCTTCCAAACCCCATTAACTATTACTGTTCCAGTAACAGAAAACCAGGGGCAAGCAGCTGAAATGAAAGGTCCTTTCAAACCACAAATATGAATGTTTCCATTCTAAAGAGAGGCCTTTTTTTTTTTTTTTATTAACTTTTTATGGGTTGGTGAAGAGCTTGTTGAGATCTATACTTGTCTGCAAACATTCTGCACCTTTAGCTGGGACAAAGATCCCCCACCTGTGCAGGTGAAGGCACAGTTTAGAGAAGGAATAAAATGGCTCCTGCATGAAGACACTGTTTGGTGCAAGGGAATGGACCGTGGGGGTTTCCCTCAGGCCAGGTTTATTTTGCAGGTCTTCACTGCAAGTTTTTCTGCTACATGAGTGAAGATAAATCCCCATCTCAGCACCTGCTGTGGCACCACCAATTCCAGGCTCCAAACCTCCCTTCTCTACCAAGGGGTGTGAGGGACCGAGCTCAGGGTCCTGCCCCCAGGGGTCTGTTTGCAGTGAAAATGAGCTTGGTCCTTGCTCAGCTGTGACCTCTGACCAGCACTCCAGCCCCTGGAGCACAGAAATGAGACTTCAGCCAGTGACCTGCTGTTTTATCTTGAGCAGAGGAGCCTTGGCACATGGCTTTTAGAGCTAATCACTCAGGCTCTTTGAGGAGAGCAGGAATTTCCCTCCCTCCCTCCCCCTCCAGCAACCTGGGACTTTATTGTGTGTCTGGATCATTTCAGGCTGATCCTTCCTTAGCATTTTCCATTATTTCCCCCAGGTTCAAACTTCTGGACCTCTGTGGGAATTGTGATGGAGGCTCTTTGCTCCAGCCCATTGAACCCAAACCTTCCCTGCTGCAGGTCCCTCTTATCCCCCTCCATGAACCACCTACTGTGGTTTCCATCCGTCTGGGAACTCCCTGCTGAGCCCTGTGTCTCTCATACCAAAAATCCTGATTTTTTGCCTGTTTCACTATCAATATTCACACTTGATGATGCACAGGTGGCAATCCAAAGAAGAGGTGAGAAGCAGCAGCACTCTCCTGTTTCCTTTCTCTCCTATCAAGCCTAGAGGGAAAGCCCGAGGCTACAAACAAAATAGAGAAGGGAATTTCCTTTTTTTTTCCATGCCCTGAGGCTCCTAAATATTTGTTGTTTGCTCAGTCCAGTTCTGCTCTACTGAACAAGGGCTCCCTGCAGGGACTGGAGTGCAGAGCAGCAACACACAGGGCTGTGCCAGGAGAAAATGGCAAAGGTCAGAGAGACTGACATTCAAACCAAGAGCCCTTGGGATTAAATTGTGGGCAGTCATTGGCAAGGTGCCCAAACTGCCCCCAAAACTGACGTGGGAGCAGTGGAGAGCAGGGCAGGCCCCATGGCTGCTCCAGCCTCCCTCCTGGCCCACGATGTCCACAGCAGCTGTGGGGTCTCTGCAGGGCTGCTGGTCACCACCTCCACCCATCAGGGGTCAGACCCTAAACTGGTTCTCCCCAGCAGGTGCTGATGGCAGGCTCAGCCCAGCCCACGGAGGACAGGCTCCCAGGGCAGGGTGAAACCTTGTGAGAGAAGTGCTGGCACTGGTCTGACCTCCTGGGCTTGCTGTTGGGCAGATCAGGTGTGGTTATAATTCCAAATACATCTGGAGATGCTCAGCGTGGCAGAAAACAGAAGAAATGAACCTGCTGTGCCCATCCAGAGTCCCACAGTTGTGCATCTCCAGCGTGGTGGCTGTCACCTCCTTCTCTAAGTGACCACCTCCAGGGTGATCCTGCACCTCTGTCCAAGGGTTATCCCCAAACCATTCACATTCCAAGGCCTGTGCACAGTCCAAACCCTGGATGCACACACAGAGCTTTCCTGGAGGTCCCTGAGCTGATGTGGCTGTACCTGTCCCCTGAGCAAACTGCCCTGCAACCCACAGAAAAGTCATTTAATGCAAGTGCTGGACTGTAAAGCTCCTGTCTGCTTTGGGACATTGCAACTGCAGAACAGAATTTGTGGCCTCTTGCAGAGGACTGTGCTCAAAGTAAATAATATTATTTCAGAAAACAAAATTCATTTTGCAGCCCGAGACCAACTGCAACAGGATACGAAGCAGGGGGAAAAAAAGTAAAAATGCCTTGCCCCCGGGCCTATTTATTATTTATACACCACTGTGCCTAGATAAACTCCTCCTTGAAAGAGTAGGACGAAAATAATTCTGCAATGTGGAAACAAACTACCTATTTAAAGTGATTTTATGCCTGAATGGCCTCATTATAAAAACAGCCTGCATGCAATAACTTTTTACCTTTTTCTACAATATCCAATGAACTGCTTTTTGTCACTCTCACCAGTCTCAGTGCTTTCATGCAACCACCTTGGTGGAAAGCCTCCTTGGTTTCCTTAGAAACTTCTTCCTTCCTGGATGTTGACCCATGGTGGTTGAGGCAGCTGAAACCCTGGAGAGGTCCTGTTCAAACAGGAAAGAGCAGACAGTTTAATGGCCAGCTTTGCAGCTCTGCTCCTCCACAGTTTACAGTAGTTGGGAGCTATAAAAGAAAAATATCACAACGAAGGTTTCTTTATTTTAGGGTCAGCTCTGTGTGGTTTTTTTGGTTTTTGGTTTTTTTTTTGTTTTTTTTTTTGCCAAAAGCTGGGTCTGCAGCTCACAGGCTGGTGTTGGGCAGTGGTGGGGTGGAGATGGTTCACTTGCAAAGTGCTGGTGCTCAGGAGATGGCTTCTCATGTGCAAATAGGCTTTGTCCTTCAGAAAAAATACATCCTGTGTCCTTCTAGGTGAATTCATAACTCCTCAGGTGGAGGGATCTGGTGAGACATTTTAACCTGCACTTCCCACAGAATAACTCCCAAGAGCAAGAGCAAGACAAGGGTTGGTCGTGCAGGTATTTCAGATTTGCTGCTTCCTCTGATTCTTATTCACTTCCAGGGGAACTCATGGAACCTTTCAACTGTGCTAAAACCTACACAATTGTTTGTTTATTAAGGTTTTGTTGGTTTTGGGGGATTTTTTGTTTTGTGCTGCCTAAACAGTGATTCTCCAAGAAAGCTGGAGAGACATTGTTTAAAGGACAGGGAAGGATAGGACAGGTTTAGGTGAGGGATTAGGAAGAAATTCTTCCCTGTGAGGGTGGGGAGGCCCTGGCACAAGGTGCCCAGAGAAGCTGTGACTGCCCCATGCAAAGGAGCAGAAATATCTGTAAACTCCAGTGCAGTGCTGTGCTAATGCACCAGGTCAGAGAGGAAAAACCTGGAGAACCGTAATTAACAACAACAAAAATAAATTACGCAAGAGCGTTTCTCTTAAAGCTTTTAATAGCAAACGTTAGAGAGAGCAGGTTTTTCAAGCCAAACAGGAAGGAAAACAAATAAACAACTGCAGTCAGTGAATTCACAGGCTTTTAGAAGTCAAGTTATCAACCAGGGACCCACAGACAGGAACTGATGAAGCAGAAATCTTCGGGGAAACAGATGAAGTTTTCAAGGAACACAAACACATAAAACCCTGAGATGTGCATTTATAAATAAGCCCAGGGAAGAGCTGGGCACACAATTCCCAGGCTGAGGGTTTGAGCTGGAAGGAGAGTCTGAAGATTTGGCCCACAGAAGTGAAATCTTTAAATGGCTGGGGAGGTATTTTGGGCATGTACAAATTTGGAGAAGTCAGACAAGGTAGTGAAAGTCACTGCTGCAGGTGTGGGTGTGACATCAGAAGGGAAGGGCAAAGAAAAGCTGAAGGAAAACCAGAAGAAGCTCCATCCTCTCTGAAGGACAGTGGCAGCTGTGGAACAGCTCTGCACAGGATTACACACAATCTCAGGGCTGAAGCTCTGCCATGGGGCCACAGCAGGAGGCACAAGGCTCCTGGGGGATCTCGAGCTCTCTTCAGGATGACCTGCTGTGGGCTGAGCTGCTCTTACTCCAAACGTCTCTCAAGCTCCAGGCAGTTTGTATTTTCAGTGGCACAGCAATGGATAGGGTTAATACCTACAGGAAAAGGTTCAGTGGCCTCTTGGTGATGTGTAAATTAGCAAGTGGACAGTTGCCCCAGAGAGAAATGGCAAACAAATATTTATTAGTTGTTTCAAAGAACCACAGCCATAAAACTTTGCCATTTGACTGCAGAAGTGTTTGTGTTTTTACTGAAACCAATGCTAAAGGTGATGGCTTTATTTCTAACTGAGGTAACCTCTGTAACTCTGTGATTTACTGCCTTCAGGTAACAGAAAAAACAACCTAGAATGTGTTTTAATATACATTGTTCTTGCAGTGTGACAGGAAGATGCCAAGAATGAATTTGAATACCATTTTTACCTTATGAATGTGGATAAACATCTGATGGGGCAGCCTGAAGGAGGTTGAGACAGGCTCCTAACAGTGACACACAGTGACAAAGCCAGAGGCAATACAGAAATACAGAAAATACCATTTATATACAAAAAATAAAAGCTTTTTATAGAGTGAGGGTGGTTGAACACTGGACCAGGTTGCCCAGAGAAGTTTTGGGGTGACCCTTCTCTATGTATTTTGTATTTTCCAGGCTATCCCACTGACTATTTAAACTCAAAAAATATATGTTTAGACACACACTTACATAGCAGGTTGTTTAGAAATATTTAACTTCAGTAGAAACAACACGTAAAGTGAAGCAATGTCTAACAGGAGTGGAGTTGTCAAAATCTAAGGATGCATACAAATAATTGCATGGGTACCTTAAACATATATATGTGGAGATGTATATAAATATAAATGGATATATATATATATCTGAGTATATATATACATATGGATATATATATGGATATATGGATATATAGATATATAGATATATAGATATATGTGTATATACCTATATATCTATATAGATATATAGATATAGAGATATAGAGATATATAGATATAGAGATATATAGATATAAAAAAGCAGAGATCTATTTCCTACATTTCAGTGACTTCTAATAAGGTTCATGCTTAATAATGAGCAGTTTGGAATTAAATTATTTTCTTTTCAATTCAATTAAATGTTAATTTTTTTTCCTTGCATTTTTAAGCTGTCACCAAAATGTACTGGCCTTTGGGCAAGGTTAATTTATAGAAAAAACCTCAGTTTCTAAACCCACATACAGGTTTCTAGGTTGGAGCTTAGACAGAAAGGCACCATGAATTCAGGATAAGGAAATGATGAAGGTCCCTGGGTGTGTTCAGCCATAGCTGAAATCTCTGAGTTTGCCTCAGTGCATCATCAGTAAGAGCTTGAATGGATGAATGGCCTGAGCAAATGCTCAGTGTCAGAGTGTGCATAAATTTGAGCTGAACTGCAAAAGTTATGGAGAGGCCAGAAATCCATTCCTGTCACCGTGTGCCATTTTCTCATTAGCCCCCAGAGACCACCGTGACCACCCCTGATCTGAGGGCTCTGCTTTAATTTGGATTTATAGAAGATCATGGCATGTACACTCTGAGTCCAGCCTTTGAAACAACTTGTGTTTCAGTGACCCCAGCATCCTGAGTCAGCTTGGTTAAGGAAATATGCACTGAGAGGTCATAAAAGAGGCCAGGCCCTCTGTAACTCTGTGGAGACTCCTCAGTGCCTGTGAAAAGCCATCCCAGGGCTCTGCCTTCCAACCATTTCTCTGCTGTCTCCATGGATAGCACAGTCACCCTGCAAACGGGTACTGCTCTTTAAAACAGATCTTTAAAACAGATGGTCTCTGAATGTTTGGCTTGAGGACTGCAGCAAAGCTCAGGGAGGATATTCTGATTATCTCCAAACACAGAGGGAAGTTTGATGATGATTATTGTTTTGCAGGGAAGCTGTTTTTTAGCTGTCTGCTGAAGGAAAAGATGTAGCAACTAATGAGTTTACAGTGGGGAAAATACGTTCTTTTCAGTACATACGAGTCAATTGTGGCTGAAGTGTTTCGCTGCTCATTCTTGCTAATTCACCTTTCAGGGGACTCCATGACAAACAAAAGCCATCCTCAGAGGAAGACCTCATTTCGCTGGGAAGAGAGGAATTAGCACAAATTTAAAATTATATTTGCCTAATTCACTTGGAATTCTAATTGAAATGCTTTTGCAATCTCAATTACACCACTTATTCCCCACTTATTGCGCAAGTTAAAAAGGAAAAGCTGCTGTTTGACTTTCTTAAGGGACACCTAAGCCTGGGTGAGCTGTTCCTGGGAAGCTTTGAGTGTCATCAGGCAGCTGGTCCCAGCCTCCCGGGGCCACGGATCCACTCTTCCTCCTCAGGACATAAGAATATTAACTTGGAGAAGCCCTCCATGCCCCACCAAAAGCCAAATCACCCAGGTGCCCTCAAGGAAGATTTTACAGAATGAGAGGCAAAAGAAGGGCAGGAAGAAAAATATCTCAAGGATTAATTTAGATGAGCTGTTCTTAATGATGAAAATTCCTTTATTAACCCCTCTCCAGCTTTGCTGCTGCTGTGGCAGGAAGGGGAAAGCAGTAAAGATAATGAAAGGTGCTCCTGCCGACAGCAGTGGGATTTGGAAGAGGATGATCTTTAAGATCCCTTCCAACCGAAATTTTTCTATCTTTCTATAAGGGAAATACATGAAAACTATTTATATTTATATTTATATATATTTATATTTATATTTATATTTATATTTATATTTATATTTATATTTATATTTATATTTATATTTATTTATATTTGTATTTGTATTTATGCTTTTAGCAGAAATACAGATTATGCTAAGAGCTGTGACACATCAGAAAAATCCCTGCTGCTTTTATATCAAATAACTGTACTGTCACCCACAGAGCACTCTGCTTTCCAGGGGTGCCAAACCCAGAGCTGAGTGATTTGGCCTGAAAGTCAGCTCAGTTTTACAGGGTCTCTAATCCCCACAGATTACTCTGCTCCATGAAGACTACTGCTCCACTGGTGCAGGAGGTGGATTTTATAGCAGCACCAAAATCCCTTCTCATCTGTTATCTTTGCCTGGAGAATCGGACTTGTGACATAAACCTGGAAGGTAGTTCAAAGCCTTGCTGCATAAACACACATCCATTTTTTTGTACTTCAGGAATAGGTAATGTAAGAGTTGAAAGGTGCAGGTTATGGCAGTTGGTGTTTATTTCACCACGAGCCAAGAGATGGGAAACATCTGGCACTTACACACCGAGCAAGTCTTAAAAACAAAGAGATCGAGACTTTAGTCCGGCTGAGCAAGCACTGGGATAAAAGCTAATGACAGCCTGCTTATTTAAAGGGATCATAATACAGAGCAGCCATGTAGGGAACCAGGGAGGATTCGGGAGGGGGAAAATGAGGGGAAAATTCAGCTTTGTGTTTCCAAGTTAGGGGTCAAAGCCTGACTTCAGCTCCGCTGCGGTGTCAGTCCTGACCCGCAGGCCTCATACAGCACGTAGGGCCCTCCACATTTCACTTGGTCCTGATTTCCAGCGTGAACAAATATCCCAAGCAGTGCTCAGAAGCCCTGCTGGTGTGTTTCAAGTGTGACAATGTAGAAGTCCTCAGGACAATTTGTTTTTGTGAAGGTGAGAGGAGCAGCGAGTTGGGTTAGCATGGAACACTCATCAGCAATTCTTGGGAATGATGGAGGTGCTCAAGCACATTGCTGCAGCTTCCCTGGAGCAGATCTTCACCTGCTTTGCCTCTTCTTCCAGAAGTTTGTCCTGAAAAAGGTGTTTTATACAGTGGAGCTGTATCCTTTTGAAAAATCCCCTGCTGAACTTGTTCATTTATTGTGGCAGCTCCTCTCCAGAACCCATCACCTCCCATCTCCCATCCTCATTGCTCAGTCCCCAGAATAAATTGGTCCCTTCAGCAGGATCCATTTTGCAAGCAGAGATTTACACAGAAAATGAAGAGTGGGGATTCTTTTGCCTCTTTTCCCCTTGATATTGTACAGGCCAAGCTCCCACACCAGCTTGGTCAGCATGGATGGGCTACATGGTGACATCCTGTCTTCCCAACTCCTGACTTTACCTAATCCCAGCCTCCTGACTGTCTTCCCAGGCTCCTGACTTTACCTAATGTCCTCTCCCCATCCAAGCTGTTATGTGAGACCTTCATCTCCCACCACAAAAAAACAACAAAAAAAACAACACACCAAAAAAACCCAAAACAAACCCCAAAAGACAAAACAAAACAAAGCAAAACAGAAAAAAAAAAGCGAAAAAAACCCCCAAAGCCCCCCCCCAAGAAATAAAAAAAAAAAAAAAAA
>VWZP01009377.1:1460289-1485308 GCA_013396995.1 Dicaeum eximium
CAAAAAAAAAAAAAAAACCAAAAAAATCCTGTAAAAGGGAAAAAGGGGATTATTTGTAGTCCCTTAATTGCTGTTCAATGATGACCTTGGAACTAAGGAGAGCTCCACTTTTTGGCAAGGTTAAGTTTCCAATCCCAACCTGTCAACCACACGGAGAATTAATGTTTAACCTATCTACAGAGTAATGGGGAAATGTGGACTCCTCTTGCTAAGATTTTAAAGCTCACTATTGAAACCAGCATTGTGTGCATTGCAGCAAACGTGCGTGAGAGTCCTCTGTGAGTTGGTTTTTCCAGAGAAAAGGCCTGTCACAGGCATACAAGTGGCCATCATAAAAACCTCTGGCTCGCAATAAGATGTGATAAGGAAACAATGGTTACTGCCCTGGAAAGAGATTTCCAGGGGCAGCTACGTGACAGGAGCTCAAGTGCTCATTCTTCAGGCTGTGGTTTGCAGCCAGCTGCAATATTTGTGGTATCACATCACCAGTGCCATGTGCCAGATGAGCAACACACTGCTAGAGCATAAAAAAAACTCCAATCAGTGCCTCACATTTGTCAAAACAACAACAACAACCAAAAAACCCCTTTATAACAGCAGGTTTTTGGTGTATCAGTATTTTTTAACTTCATGTTGCACCAGCAATCTCCTGCCTTTCCACAGCAGGAGTGCAGCTAGCACAGGAGGATAAAGCTGGTATAAATTCCATATCATGTCCCTTGGCTAATTTGACAAAACACAATCATGTGTCCATGCCTGATCCACATTAGATTTATAGTCCTGGGTGAGCTGGTAGTGCACAGATCTGGTATTAATAATCCTGGAACCACAGCCTAAATCTATTAGCTGGAAGCAGTTATATGATTCTTAATCCTATTTTGTGTCAGAGCAGATGACTGCAACCAAGATGGAGCAGAAATTGCTTTGCGTGGCTAAACTTGCCCTGAGCTGAGCTTTCAGAGAGTTCAAACCACTCCAGGTACTGATCCTAAAACTGATGTTTTGGGGGTACTTTATGGGAACTGACCTGGAAATCCCAGAGCCCAAAGCATGAAGCTCTGTCCTGTAAGAAATAAACTTCTTTTATTTGAAAGATGTTTAAATTTCAAGCAAGAAATGTCATCTATGCTTGAGAACCCACTGCTGGAGCAGGATGAAAGCTTAGCAGTTTAACATAATTTTGAAGCACAGTAAAGATTTGGAACAGTATTCCTTGAAAACTTAATGAGACTCATACAGCAAGACTCCACCATAAAAACACAGCTCCCTTGCTTAGAATGATTTTCCCATTCTAAATAACTGAAAATCATAATCATGCTGTTTCCTCAGCAATTAGACATTTTTTATATGCTACGTTTCTTTAATAATACTAAAACTTTTTTTTTTTTTTTATTTGAAAAAGCTGTCCCCTGACAAGCACATTATTAAATTACAGTTTATAGCTCTTGCAGTGGGGTAAATTATAGTTGTTTTATTAAAGTATTTTAAAGACTGGAGTTTTACCAACATCTTTCTCCTATAGCTGGCCAAACCCATGTATGCTGTGAGGTGCAAGTTGCCTCTCACAGGGTCCTGCACACCAGGAGGGAATTTAGGTTTGATTTTCCAAATAATGGGATACCACAGGAAGCAAGTGTCATCAGACTCCAAACCTCTGGTGTTTAACCCCAATATCTGTGTTGGGGTGTTGCATTTTCTCTCTCACAGGCACTGAGAGGTGGTTAAATACAAGGAAGAGTAGGCTGGGGCCTGTTGGTGCCCTTGTTATTTTACAATATTTGCATTGGTTTGTTTGCTTCTTCACAGAGGACTCTGTTTCTCCACAGGTGCTCCTCAAATGGAAGACCTCCACAAGTTTACCTGTCACCCTGAGTTTCAGCCTTCTGATGTTTTAATTTTTGTGATATAAAGTTTCTCACAAAGTTTTCTGTAAACATGCAGGTGTTTTCCTGACTGTCCTTTTGATTTTCATTCCTTTCTCCTGGGAGGAGAAGGGTTTGATGGACCTTTTTATTAACCAGTGTGGTTGGAGAGGTGGTGACCTCTTTCTCCAATCCATGGCTGTTCTCAAAACTCTATTTAATGTGTGAATCAAAATAAAGTTCTTCTTCTCCTCCTTTTCCCAGGCTGAAGTTTGCCTTAGTTTCTGCGATTCATGTCGTGCTGTATTGTGACATTTACCCACCTGAAAAGCAGAAATAAAAGATTTGCACCATCCTGGCTGCATTAATATGCCATGAAAACACAGACTCGTGCCACTAGTCCAAAGGGCAGGATCCAGGATCCACTTTTCCTGTGGGTTACCCTCCCTGGAATTACGCCGATGTCGCATCAACACCATCAGTGGGAATTTGTTTTCCAGGTATTACGTGGATCTCCTGACCCTTGTTTGGAGCCAGCAGTTTTTTCCCTTCCACAGGCCTGTGTCAGTAATGGATCACTGTGTGCCACTGTGTTTCCTGGTGGCACTGTGGGAGCAGAGCTGCACACAGCAAATCTCCAGGGGCTGATCCCAAGGGAATCCCCTTGTCCCCCACTCCCAGCAGCTCCTGCCCCGGCGTTTGGCACTGCAACAGGAAATTAAGGGCTGTAGGAAAGCGACCTTTGGCCTTTAATTCACTTTTTAATAAAATCATTAAAAGCAACCTACTCGATGCCAGACATTATGGGAAATTGCTTTAATGATGCTTTGGAGCAGAACACGTTCTCTCAGCTGCATGCGTGGTTTGCTCCGCAGCTTTGTGTGTTTGCAGCATGAAAATGGTTTCAATTACAAAGCCAGGCTAGAAAATTTTATATGAACCAGGCCGTGATAAGAAGCAGAGGCCAGACTCTGTCCATTGCACATCTTACACACAGACAGCAATTATGAAGTTCTGCTAGAAAAGATCGATATGTTGGAGCCAAAGACGAGCACCAAAAAATGGACAAAGAAAGCAGAGGGGTTTTCTGGTGTTGCATTCTCTCCTGGGAACAAAATAGGTGCCATTACCTGCAAAAGTGATGGGCACACAGCACAGCAGGCCTGCAGTTCGTGAGAGCACAAAACCATCTAAAAGCATCAGGGTGTAGCTCCTAATCACTCTGTTCTCTCGTTGATTTTAGAGTTTGCCACTGCATTTCTGCACAGGCTTTTGTGGAGGTCTTTTATGGCCTCACTGTCCTAGAGAAGGGACAAACCTTGCTTTATAGGTCTAAATTCAGAACTTACCATTTGGGCAAGTATAAATCTAGCTAGAAAATTTTATTAATTGAACAAAGCCTATGGGTAGTGTCCTGGGTTGAAGTATATTCTGTTACCATCTTCATGAGCTGTTGGAATAGGTGNACCTTAAAAAGTACAGGAGATACCTGTGCTAAAACAAATCCATTGTTTAGTTACAGCAGTGAAATTTTAAGAGACTGAATAACTTCTGTCTAATACAAAATTTGCCCTCGTGTACTTTGATTCTTTCTGCCTTTCCCATTGTATTAAAAAAAATCTTAATCAACAAACCTGGTAGTCAGTTTTCTACAATCAATAAATTCTACGTCCAAGCCACAGTAGCTTTTATGTCTGTATGTTGTAAAAGTAAATTTACATCATATGTCAAACATTAGACACAAAGAGAAAAACAAGGCTGATTTCTAGTCCTAAAAGATATATGTGTATCCATAAAATCAGCAAGCTGTGTCCTGAATACAGCTGGATGATCATACTCTGACCAAATGGCTTTTTGTCTCAGCCTGGAGATCTGTCAGCCTCAACTGTTTTCCAGAGCTGCATCTGTTTCAAGGAGCTCTGGGGAAATGCAGCACAAACCCCTGCTTTACTCCCAGTCCTATGGGAACCAAATTTTCCTGCTGCCTGGGCTGTGGAGCAGCCTGGGTCGTGCCAGGTGCCCAGAGGCTCCAGGATGGCAAGAACTGAGCCCAAACTGGAGCTGTGCAGCAGAGAGCCAGGCAGCCTGGTGGAGTTTGGTCACCAGAAGGAAATGAAAAAGGAGGAAAAGACCCAGATGTGCTAATTAATCACAGGGTGAGTCCAGAGCACCAGCTTTTGTTGGGAAGAGCAGATCTGATGCTGGTAAAGGGGACTGAGCAGACAGGAGGGAGCGGGGGAGCCTTTGCAAGAGTCACCAACAAGAGCCCAGCACTGCTGGGCACTTTCCAGGGAAGGAAAATCCCAGCCAGAAAAAGGGCAGGCAAAGGACAACCAGAAACACCAGGGAATATGTGACCTTCTCACATAATGAAACTCAAAACCTGTGCTACCTCTAGCCTACTAAATGACCTCTAGGATGAACACAATACCTGTCTAAAAATACATTGGAGGAGAGTGGCGGGAAGCAGGAAAATGCTGCTTTAATTTAAAGACCAAATGTGGCACAAGAAGGATGGAATATAATCTCTGCCCATAATTACATAAACATTCAGGGAGTTCCACTGACTAAAAAGTGATTAGCCAGGTTTAACAGTCATGGGTTTACCCCAATGTGTTGGAGGGAGCAAAATCTTCTTGCAATGACCATCATTATTTCTGGATTTTTTTTTCCCCCCAAGAATTAAGATATATTTCTATTCATCTTCTTAACTTCAGAAGCTCACACCTTGGTAGCTGTGGGTCACAGCAGAAAGAGAAAAGGTGGAACCAGCAGAGAAGATTTGTTCATGGGCTCTTTGTCAGTGGGAACATCCTCTGTGAAAAAACTCTGCTGCTGGAGAACACGAGATGAGTATTTCCAGAACATTTTCCACTGTTTTCCAATGACACAACATTACTTTATTTGGGTGAGCTCCTTGCTTTGGCTAGTTGTGCCCCTGTTTTTTGGCTGGAAATCTCCATGGATGAGTAGGAAAGGAAGGCTACCTACTCCCACAAGTAGTGTTTTGAGCTGCAGTCTCTAACAAACTATACCTTTCTCATGGAAGGAATTTATTAGAAAATCCCTACTGAAAATTAATGTCTCTGAAATGAGCTCTTTATCTGATAGCTCACCAACTTCCTGGGAAGTGATGAGGTGGAGGCAGTTGAATTTCAGGGTGGATCTGGTTAATATAAACTGCCACCTGGTGAATGCTAAAGAGTATTTTTGCCTTCATTAGGCGTGGTCTGGTTTACACTTAGGAGGAGAGCAGATCCTCAGATACTCATGTTGTACCATGAGGAGTTACAACACAAATATGAAATGAAATCACTGCATGACTTTCTTCCAGCCACACTGCACAGAGGTTATTTTAGCACAGTGGTTCCTTCCAGAGTCCCCAGGCCAGAGCAAGCTGAAATCAGGATTCCCAGCTCCTGCTCATCGTCCCAGGTTACTTTTTCACCCCAGACAAGAAGAAGCCACCTGCTTAACCTGTGCTGCCTGTTGGTAACACAGAAATGACACTGCTTCCTTACAGAAGGATGCTGAGGGCAGTGCACAAAGTGTCCAGATCCTGTGGGGATGAGTTCCCAGCCATGTCCAGAGGAGTTTGGGAGTGCCAGGCTGCAGCAGCTCCTTTCACACAGCTCGTGGCATCACAGACCTGCTCCCAGTCCTGTGGACCCTGCAGGACTCCCAGTGGCTTTTATCAGCTTTGGCTCACATCCTTGGCATCTGGTTCATGCCTCTTTATTTATGATGTCGTGCATGTCAGGAGCAGCCTCCCAGGGAAAACAGGCCAGCTCATCTCCTTGCTCAAAGCCTTTTAGCTGAGATTGTGATCTGTGATTTCATTGCTAGCCCCTCTTGGCCTTCGCAGTTGGGCTCTCCAGGGAGGGAATTTTATTTCTTTGGCACAGCTTAAGCATTGTGCTGAGCAAATCTCTCTTTCTATTTATCTCATGCATACCTGTATAATAAGCATGGATGTGATGAATAATAAGTACATAGGTGCTACAGGTCTCCTTTGTATTTCTTTGGCACTATTAATAGCCTTTAAAAGTGGGAATTACACTCATTTGTGCCAGCTCTAAGCTGTCTTCATACAGGCCAAGCATTGTAAGGGAGTTTTATTTTAAACAGAACATTTCTGAATAATTAATCACTCCAATATAAGACACACATAACAATTCCAAATAACCTCTGCATGTGTTCTTAGTTGAAAGGGGCAAATGAAAGATGGGGGAAAAATATAGTCAAAACAAGGAGCTGAGATGCAGAATCCAGCCAGGAAAGCATGGATGAGGTTTTTTTCCCCTCTCCTTACTCAAACAATTCAGAACATATTTTCCCTATAAAGTAAATGGGTAGAATGTCCAAGTGTAGCTCTGACAGTATCTCAGCTGCATGTGCAACTGTGGGGTGGAAGGATGGGGTGCTGGACAACATCACCTGCTCCAAACCACTGAGCAAGGTCCCAAAAAAGTAAGAGCCAAGCTCTTGGCACTGCAAACGTGGATGTACAACCTGTCAGGCTGCCAAGAGCCAACTGTGTGCATTAGCTGGTGCAGCCAGTCACTTGTTTCCCTTTCAAAAACCCAAACAATCACAAACACGGGCACTTTTTAGCTTTAGCAGCTGCAGCAGAACTCACCAGGGTGGGATGGTCAAGGAACTTGTGGGAGGCAGGAAGTTTGGTGGCTGCTCTTTACTTCAGTGGATGTTTCTCTGCACTCTGGGTTTTTTTCAGTACCAGAGTGAGTTGGTGTGTGGCACATCCTGCCAGAGGAGGATAAAGCCCATGAGGACACATCCTACAGAATAACTCACTGCCTTCTACTCACTGTCCAGCTCAAAGCCAGTCTTGCCCTGCCTCAATCTTCACTATCATGTGGAAACAGCATTGTGGGATGGGCTCTTTATGGTAGTGAGGACAGGAACTGGCCCTGAGTCTTTAAACATATCAGGAACCCATAGGATGTGTTATTTTTGCTGGATTCCTCTTAAGAATGAGAGCTAATTTCTGCTTTTTTCCAGTTATCTCATCTGTTTTCCCTTGTGCCCTCTCAAATCCAGCCAATTGAATCTTTAGTAAATAAACGTTGAAAGAGCTTTGTTTCACAGCCATGTAACGTAAAATTATGTGTGATATATGAAGTAAAACACAAACAAACAAACAAAAATTGGAGCAGTTTGGGTGAACAACGCATTTCTCCTCTGATTCATACAAAAAGGCTTTGTCAGAGCACTCCCAGCACCAGAATCTACAAATGACCTCAACCTTTGAAATCCTGCTGCTGTGTATTTCTAAACCCCAGAGGCCTCCTGTGCCATGAGATGTGGAATGAACTTTTGGAGGAAATTTCTCTCTCACTCTTGGCAGGTGAAGGTCTCATGTGGAGTGGAAGATCACAGAGATTTATCACAATCCACCTGTCCATGGCCAGAACAAGCCTTGTCTTGGAACTCAGATCCCGTCTGGGCTCCCAACCAGCCATTGGATAGCGTGATTTGGATTATCCTGGTCATTTCTGCTCTCACTAAGCTGCACAGAGACATGAACAGCCCAGCTATTGCTGAACCTGCCAGAGGAAACAGACAAAGATCCCAAGACACTGGAGTTGCTTGCACTCCCTCAGATTTTAGTAGCAATTGTGGGGTTTTATATAATTTTTTTTCCTTAATGGTTTGGATTGAAAGGGACTTAAATGTCAGTTCCAACCCTCCTGCCTTGGGCAGGGATGACACCAAATAGCAAAGTTTGTTGATTTTCTGTTTGGTTTTGGTTTTTTTTAAATTTAAGAACTCTTTATGATGACTTTAATGGCAGAGGTAAATTGAGTGTCTGACTTTACAGCTTTCTTTTGGGATTTAGAAGGAATTTTTTCCATACTAGGAATCAGGAGGTTAGTTTTACTACAAATCAGCACCAAACCCCAAGCAGCTCCCTCTGCCACAGGGATACCACGTCTGAACCATGATTTGTGCATCCTCAGGGCCCTCTAGACCTTCACACCCTGGTCCCTGGTGCTGAGCAATGGCAAGAAAAAACTTGTTTAATGCCACAACAGCAGGGCAGCTTCTTACCACACAGAAAATCACACAGGGCCTGTGTGGCAAGGTCATAAATCAGCCCCACTCACACAAGTGGACAAGTTCAAGTTGAAGTTATCGAGTGTGACGGCCCAAGTGGCATCCTGTACGTCAGACCCAGGGCTGCATGACCCCTCTTTTCCTTTTGCCAAAGAGACAAATGGTGAGAACGTGTCAGGCTTTATCTCCAGTCCGCATTTTTAGCTGGGGACATAGGAAATTTTAAGCTGAAAATAATGCCTTTCTCGGGGCGTGTTGCAACCTTTTCCTGACGAGGTCTTTATTTTTAAAAGCAGGGCAGTAAACAGAACAACACCCAAATGATGACAAGATTGAGCCACACAGATGATCTTAAGCATTTGTCATCAAAGAGACACTGAGCTGCTCGTCTCCAGAGGCTGCTCATGAATGGCTTTCCCTGCAGCAGGACAGCACAGCACGCCTTGACCTGTGCCACCACCCTGGCTGAGATAAGCCCCTGCCAGATCTTTCATCCTTGTCCCACTGACAGAAGGTCCCTGGGGATCCCCTGTTGGAATATCAAAGCAGTGATGGCATGCTACACTCATTCTGCCACCATGAGCCTCCCCAGCACCACCATTGTGACATCTTATAGAAAACAGCATTTTTCTCTGGCATCAAAATGGATCTGTGGCTGGCTTAGAGCAGCAAGATGTGCTGGAGTGCTGTAAATAGGATGCAGCCTGGTGGAAGAGGGAAATCTTCAGTCTTCATGCTCCCCTTGGCCAAGAAAGCTCCCTCACATTAAAAAAAAAAAACAAAATAAAAAGAATGAAAACTCCCAGAGCAGTCAGATTATGTAATGTTAGTACACACATCTCGAGCAGAGACACATTGCCCTTTCCCTCTGCATTAGATAAACAACAGCTTTCCTCTTTCCTTTCTCTCTGATGGAAATCACAACTGTGAAACTGGCTGTGTTGCTCAGAGCCTGAGTTACTATCAGCCTTCACAATCCTGTTCATTAGGAAGCAACCAAACAAACTTGACAGGACCGCCATGTACTCAGTCACTCTTACTAAATTCTGTTTATGCTATTTTTGAAGTAGATTTGGCATTCACAAGACTGCACCACTTGTTGAGATGAAGGCAACAAAAGCTCTTGCTATTCACAGGAAAGGGACAGAAGAGGTCCTTCACGCATCCTTGAAAGCTCTCTGCTGCTCTTGTGGCTCTAGAGCCAAAAGTGCACTCAGGTCTCACATGCAGCCCTGTAAGTTCTGCAGAAATCACCAGAAACATGCCCAGAATATTGGCTGGTCCCAAGAAAGTGACTGGGAAGGTCAACCCCATTGACTCACTCCCCAAAAAAAGGTTGACAGCCTTGTGGTGGTGACTGCCATCACCCCCAACCTGGACTCACTTCATTTGAGCACTTCTTCTTCTTCCTGCAGTGGGAATTTTACCAGTGGCTTTAGTGGTCCAGCTTTTATAGGGGGAAAAAAAGACAGCCAGGAGCCTTACAGCCACCCAGCTTAAATCCTGTATCAACAGCAAACACAAGGGGTTCTGTTTGGTTTCCTATCTGCAACTGGACCTACCACAGTGGCTCATGACAGCCACGTGCCACATCTCATCCCTGGGTTATCCTCCACAAAGCCACTGGGATTTCATCCAGAGAAATTTTGCACAGTGTGGTGAGTGGTAGCAGTAGCGTTCTGTAAAATGTTTCTTTTCACACAATTAACTTCTTAGTAATTATGTGAGAGAATTCCCATTTGTCTACTGTGCAGTAAAGCTAATTCATTTCCCCTGACAATACTGCGTTTTCAAGCTGGAACTCTCCCTTTTTTAAAGAAAAGCTTTCTGATCAACCAGGCCCATGGTGAAGCAGCACTTATTGTTCCTTGGTTGGGAGAAACTTTTTGCCATGTGCAGATAAAAACATGATCATTAACCCTAATTCCTCCACCAAACACCTCACCAGTCCTGCAAACAGCACTCCAATGCCAAAAAGGAAGGAAAATATCAATGCAGAATTTATTGGTCACCAGGCAGCATATTGTGGCTGGAATTTTCCAGCAATCTCAGTGTCTTTAGCAGGGGCCAAACATTTGAAAGCAGCTCTTCATAGTCCAAAATAAATGTCTACATTTTCAGAAGACAGGCAGTGATTAGGCACTGTCTGGGAAGAGATTCCATTTTTTTAATCACTTCCAAGTTTTATTTTTGCTCATGGATTTTGTCCTCAGGTCTGGCTGATCTGGAAGAGGCATGTGATGCTCTGTGTCTCAGAGGGGTCAGCCAAGCATGGGGGTGCTGTGAGCCTGATGCACTGCCCAGTGGCACTGGAAATTTGGAAATTGCTACCACTGGAAGCAGCTTCAGAGTGGTCTGGCCATAACCTCCACGTCTGGGCCAGTCCAAGAGTGATGCAGAGTTTAAGCATAACCTTAAATCAGGAAGACTCACCAGCTTTGCCTTCTTGGGAGTAACAGAAAAGCCTGGCAAATGCTCCCCCCAGAAAAGCACACACAGATCAGATCATGTTGCCTACTTGCAGTGCAAGAGAAATGAGGAATCAAAGACACTGGAGACTTTTATTGTTCTTGTTAAGCCCTCTCCCAGCAAACACGGTGCCCATATTTTACAGGGCTACAACACAATAATCTGCCACCACCACTTTAATGGCCAAGCAGTTGCAGAGTTGATCTATAAACTGATGTTGCCATTTAATGTGGTTTCCAGTGAACTGTAAAATTTATAGCTGTAACTAACACCCCCCCTGCCCCTCTCTCTTTTATGTTCTCCTCAAAAAACAAGCTGCTCCACAGCTCCAAAAGGCAGCACGCAGAAAATCAGTGTGTAACCTGAAGTGAGCTAATTAGGATCATATTCACATACCATGAATCTGCGGCCTTCTGGTCAATTAAGCAAAGATTGATGTCTGACACTGGGTAGCTGACTACCACAAAAAGGCAGGCCCAGAAATATTCAGATACGCTGTTGTTGCCCAACCTGGATAGTGGCAAAGCTGCTGTGATGTTTCTTCCATGGTTTTCCCACTCTTTTCCATGCAAACTTCTCGGCTTCACCACCATTTCCATCCTATCATGGTGCCACTGGCACTGCTTCCTCGGCAGCTTCCTGGCATGGCTGTGCCTCCCTTAAACCCTGCTGATAAAAGCAGCTGTGAGGTGAATTCCACCTCTGCTCAGCCGGCCTGGCCCTTCTCCCATCCTCTTTGTAGTGACTGATGGGATTTAAATGGGCTTCACATCAAGTCCAGCACATGGGGAGAACCTGGTCCCAAACAAACGTAATGTTGGAAAATCTTCTTGGGCGCTCACAAGCTCACGGACTGATTTAAGCTCACTGTTGTTAAGGCTTGGAATAAAAACTGAGGGCCTGATCCCAAAGCCCATTAGCCTTTGGAAAAGCTTTCTATGATGTCAGTGGATTTTGGAATAAGCTTTTGATGCTTTCTGGTAAGGGTTGATGGAAAAAAATCTCCAAGCTTAATTGGATTGGGGGGGAACTGGTTAGGAAAATGTTTTTAGGTGAATACCTCTGTTGTGGGGGATGCATGTCCTTGCTTGAGCTCCACTGATGCTTTCTGCAGAAAACTTACACTTACTGCTGCTGGCTGTTTGTTTATAAGATGTAATTTCTCCAGTGGGGGGGATATACTAACTTCCTGGCCTCATGTAAGATCACATTTCATATTTTAATCTCCTCAGCAACTTCCTGATGGGAAGAAGGATCTTTTATCTGGATAGTGAATCAAAACTTTGGGTTTCACATCATAGGTTGATGAGAGAAGTCGGGTGTCCTGAACCTCATGGTTGCAAGAGTTTTTTAATCACAGATTTGCTGTAAGTTGGCTTTCTCTGGAGCCAGAGTGTGAGGGGCAATTTGGGGTAAGGCTGCCTTACAATGGTTTTTTTTAAGCTCATCTTGGTGGTGCCGTGTTTTTTCATTTAAGGACAGAGGAACACAAAAGCAGAAGGTCAGATTCTGATGTCATTTTTGCTAGGAAAAGCAGGCATAAGCCAATGGGTAAGAAACCTGCTGCTGGGGAACCACAGCACGGTGCCGTGTAATTATGGTCAGGCCCATAAAAACTGGTGGAGGTGGGAATGGAAGAGAGCTGCTATCTTAGGGAAAAAGAAATTAGGAACTCTAGTAATAGGGAAAAATGGAGGGATAAGGAATGAGGATCTAAATCCCTGGTTAGGGATGTTCAGAAGTGTTAGATTTTTTTTTTTCCCCTTTAACTTAATGCCTAAGTTCACCAGTTGGGCTGTCTACTGGAATTCTCCCTACTCAACACAGTGAAATTATACCAGGATATTCATAGAACCATAAAATATCCTGAGCTGGAAGGGACTCACGCGGAGGATCACCAACACATTGTTGTGCAAATGTGCAGAGACACAAGGACCTGGTGTTTCCTCACAGGGATAAATGTAGAAACACTGAGGAACTTGCAAACAAATTTGCAGAGCTGTAGGGTACTGATGGAGCACTGCTCCAGTGTGCAACAAACAGCCCAAAAAGCAGGAATGACAAAAGAAACAGCAACAGGAATTATCTCTGAGAATTTGCTCTGAACACTTTACAGCAGGGAGAGCTCAACTCTACTTTTACAAAACAGCCTGGCAGCTGTGCTATTTATATGTTCACCACCAAGCTTTCATTAATTTTAACACATGTTAATGGACACCCTGTATTATTCTGGGAGGCTAAACGTGAGATTTGTTTAATTTCCTTAAGTATCAAATATGGGTCAAGTAAAATAAACCATGGATTGTATTTTTTCTTTTTTAAGGGAAAAAAAAGTGTCAGTGAAACAGAATTCAGACAGAGCAATGTCTGATCATATTTACAGCATTTATAGGTTTGGAAATCTCCAAAGAAATCTGAGGAAACCTAAAGGCTGCCTGAGTACATTGAGTGAAATTCTTCTTGGTAATGAATAAATACTCCATAGGTCTTTACAAGAACACCTTTTTAACTACATGTAAATATTCCACAATCTCTCAGAAAATCTCCCATTTAAAGGTGATTCTTAAAACAGGTTCTTTTTATTTTAATAGTAGTTTGTTTTTTTTTTTAATGCCATTTGCAGATCCTATAATTTCTCTCGGATTTCTTCCCTTTGCTAAAAACACCAGTGTTTCCAAACAGGCATACAAAGACTTTGGAAACAGAGTCCTTGTGTTGTTCAAAAGAAATTCTCAAATAAGAACTACATGGACCTAAATCAAATTGCAGCTACAAGCAAATTTATTTCTCACCTCATCTTGCTCCTTAGGATTTAATGGAAAACTGGTATAAAGCGTGGCAACAGAAAAAAAATACCTGCCACAAAAAATAAATCTGTCAGACTTGGGAAAATCCATTCATCAAAGGAGGGAAAAATACAATGAAATCACGAGAAGTTTATGGAATAAATCTGTAACTGATTTGGTCATAATATTTAATCTCCTTCTGCTACCTTGTAGCGCGAGGTTGTGTTCACCCTGCATAGCTTGAACATGACAATGGGTTTTTAGTACCAAATTTATAACTTAATCTGGATATTGCCAGCGTGGTAGGACAAAGCCAGTGTTTTTTGAGTGTTTCTGATTCTGGCCAGAGGGACAGATGCTCAGAGAGGTGAACCAGACAGATTTTGACTGGTAACACATGACTTTGTAGAAGCGCCATTGATTTACGTCACTGAGGAGCCTGGCCCTAATCTGCACTGGAAAGGGCACCTTCAAAGCAAAACCTGCCCCTGGTTTCAGTTAAACAAAACCCTGTTCTGTCCTGAGAGCCAGGCTCTGGGATCACAGGTTTGCAGTGAACAAGAAAAAGTTATAGGAGAAACGCCCTTTAGCACAATAAAGCCCTTTCCCTCACACCCCACGACAGCGATGCCGAGCTCGCTGACACCCCAGGCTTCAAAGGCGGCTGAGGGGCGGCTGTGAAGGGGCTGACCTTGCACAGAGGGTTGTTTATTGGCACAAAACGGTGCCCTCCTGCAGCCAGCTGGGTCAAACAGCTCCTGCTGGAGCCCAGAAGCTGCTGGAAGCTGGAGAGCCCATGAGAGGGCTGCAGCGCCCGTCCGGAGATTTGACTTTCTTGAGTGACAGCTTGATGAACTCGGGCATGGGGAGTTGGCCCTTTGAAGAAGTAATTATGCTGCTGGTCGAGAAAAAAACAGCTCTGGATTGTGCTGTGCGTGTTTACACAATGCCAAAGGGACAAGCAGGCGCTCCTCGGGACGGGCGCCACAACAGCGAAGACACATTTCAAAGAGTTATTTATTCACCGGAGATCCTGAGAGGATGTTTGTTGGATCATGCAGGAGGGTGGAAGCTCCTGAAATCCAGGATGCCGTAAGTTCAAGTAGGAGCAGGCAGCAGATTTATCTGTCTGGGCTGCTGGGAGCTTGTCAAGTGCCATAATTACCATTTGTTCTCATCCCACCCGTGACTCCTCCGTGGCAGTGACCTTTGGATCAGCAGTTATTTCTGTCACGGAAACAACATATGCTGGCATAGTCATCCTTCCCCACTTTTTAATTCACCAGTTTCTCAATGAGTTTTACAAAAACAAAGGGAATGGGAAGGAAAATTATCAGTGGTGAGCAAGCCAGGGGGTTTGTCTGGGTTCTACTACTTGATGAGGAAGAATGAGAGTCTCTGTGCGGAGCCTGCACAGTGGTACCCACTGTGTTGCTGGGGTACCTCACCCAGCCTTGTCTCCTGGGATGCTGATGGCTCCCATTGCTCCTCAGGACACCATTCAGCACAAAACCAGTAAAAAGGTGCATAGGTGGCTATTTTTGGAGCAAAGCATCTACCTTCTGCCTCCCTGTGCTTGCCCTGAGGTGGATGCCGTTCATTTGCCAGCCCTTTGCCTGCAGCTCACCCCTCCATCCCCCTTGTTTTGTCTGCTCCCTGATAAAGGCCTGCATTAGTGCACTGCATTGTTTTAATTCCAGCCACCAGCCAGATAAGGCTATCAGCATATCACAACTTTTGCTGGGGATAATCTGCTGGGGCTCTTGTGAAAGGAATGCTCTGCCACGCCAGGGGAGCGGTGCTGGCTGTACCCAAGGGATGCTCATCAGCCACGGCCTTGTGCACAACCTGAAGCAAATCTCTGTTTTTCTATTTGACACCATCTGTCTGCATATTTTTGAGAGTAAAACTGACTTTTAATCCAGATTGACAGACACTAAGCATGGGCTGGACCGTGACTGAATCTCTGCTGGCTACTGTAATCTAAATCACATTGTAATGGACAATATGTTGTCTTATATCCAACTTGTAGGAATGTATTTGTATGTAGATAAGCTGACATTTTGTTTAGTACATGCACTCTAATTTCCAATAAAACCTCCAATAAAGAATTACAAAGTGAATTTATTGCTTTGTTTCAAAGCAAGGACTTGGTGCCACTTTGAAAGGGTATTTGAAGTGTTAAATCCATTTCTATGATGCTTTAATACATTTTCTGTAAATTTCTTTTTTTTAAAGTTATTTTAATATTGTTGTGCCACTCTGTTAAAAGGCCATAAAATATTTTAAAGAGCAATAAAAGTAAACACAAATGCTAGCAAGCCCATTCTTCTCTCTCCAGCCCACTGAGAGAGGAAGAGACAGAGGATTTAGGCATAACAAAATTCATGGCAGCTGTGTAAATAAAATAAAAGAGCACACTGTTTTTCTGTTGATGATGATTCTTAACATCTTGATATCAAGCAGGAGCCCAAGGCAAGCCAGGGGAAGGAAGCAGAAACACCGAAGGAGAGCTTGCGAAGGAGGGCAGGCTTTGCATCCTTCCTGAAAATGAGAACTGAAATAAAGGAACAACAGAGGAAGCTTTCCAAGGCAAAGCCTTCATCCAGCAGACTTCACCTGCTGCAGGCATGAACCAGCTGAAGGATGTTATTACAACCAGCGTTAATAAGGATGTGCTCCTTGCCAAGCCAGAGCAGGCTTTGGTAGGACTGACCCCCCTGGGACAACCTCTCTCCTCCTGCCTGGCTTTCATTTGCTTTCTGCAAAGTTCAGCTCTGTGTGAGGTACCTGCTTATGGTTCAGTGACGTTTTAGAAAAGAGGGTTTAAGGAAGATGTAACTCAATAAACTATATGGTCCTTCTCAGCCCACCCACGAATTTCGCTTGGTGTGGGGAGAGGGAAATCTGGTCTAGCTGTGAAACTGAAGCTAAAGGATGAAAATGGTCAAAGTCTTTCAAAAATCTGAATAATGACTGTTGATGCTAAGAATAGAGAGACAAAAATCCCCTGCCAAAATAGGTTTATCTCGGGGAAATTGGATTCTCAATGTCGATGGTCTCTGCAGAAATTTACAACAGTTGTCATAAAAGAAAATAATAGATTTTGAGCCAACATCTTTCCTTCCTGTGAAATATTCCTGACAAAAGTTGTTATTTTATTTCCCAGCCTGGGCCAGTGCTGGGCGCTCAGCACCTTCCCAGGCTGTATCTGACTGCAAGCAATGGCAGCTCCTGGCAGCTCCCTGGGTCACAGGACCATGGAATCACAGAATCCTTTAGGCTGCACAAGACCTCTGAGATCATCGAATCCAACCTTTGACCCTTCTCCAGCTTGTCAACCATACCAGAGCACTGAGTGCCATGTCCAGGGGTTCCTTGAACACTTCCAGGGGTGGGGACTCCATCACCAACCTGGGCAGCCCCTTCCTGCCTGGCCACCTTTTCAGTGAAGAAATTCTTCCTGATGTTCAACCTGAGCCTCCCCTGGGGCAGCTTGAGGCCATTTCCTCTTGTTCTGTCCCTTGTTCCCTGGGAGCAGAGCCTGACCCCCACCTGGCTCCACTCTTCTGCCAGGGAGTTTTGGAGAGTGAGAAGGTCTCTCCTGAGCCTCCTTTTCTCCAGGCTAATCAACTCCACAGGCACGAAGGAACTTGACAGAGCCATGGCCAGATCTCAGCCCCCTTGCTTTTAAAAAAAATAATAGATCAGCCTGGATTATTCTATTTAGAGTATCTTAAAATCTAAATTTGTAGCTAGTTCTCCAGGTACAGCCTCAGGCCCTGGTTTACCTCTCAGGATGAGCACAAAGCCCCATAATACAGCTTATGCTTAGCATTCAGCAATAATTGCACAATAAAACCTCCCAGTCTGCCACATTGGAGTTATTGGAGGCATCAGGAACATCATGGAGAGGCTGCTTATTTTGCAAGATGCTGCTACAAACCTCCCTTGCCTTGAAGAGTGTTTCACCAACGAGATTTTACAAATGCAGTGCTTCACAGGCGACACCACTGGGGTCATGGCAGCAGTGAAAAGAAATTAGCCTGCAAAAGCCAGGGTGTGAAAGGAGGGTAAAATAAATGTGGGAGAAGTGAGGGTTGGGAAAGCTTAGTGAGAAAAAATTGTGACTAATGATCAAGTTGCTCCAACTGGTAATGAGCACTTCCTTCAAGAGCCAGAGATCTCTTGGCTTATGTTGGAAATGTTGGGGACATCTGAGAAGATACCATGCAGGGACTCTGCCACCCCATTGCACCCCCAGCTGTCCCACCCTGGGCAGGGCACCAGGCTCTCCTATCCCTGAGGAGTCTGCTGTGGGCTCTAATCACAGCACAGACCCATGTGCTCCATGAGCACAGCGCTCCACAATGTTTTTCTGGAAGTGATTCACTTGGTCTGAGACCTTCAAGCAGGATTTGGTGGTATTTATTTATTTTTCTCCGTGTTTTCTCATCCTAGACAACACACATGCAGCTGCAAAGTGCTGATGACTCCCTTTGCTGAGTTTCTCCTTTCCACGAGGCTCCTGAGAGCCTCCTTTCCGTGGTCTCCATTACGGGGATCTGGATTCTGCATTTCCGCTGTCGCACTGACGAATGGAGTCCTGGCTCCTGGAGTCACTACAATGAGCCTGGGGTGGGAATCACAGCCAAATCCACCGGCACAGCTCGCTGGCCACTGATTTATTTCCCTCGGTGACCTCCGCGTGGCTGTGGGCCAGGCGCGAGCCCACGTCCTGCTGGAATCCTGCTGGAAATCTGCTGGAATCCTGCACATCATTTCGGGGCCTTTACTCATGGTTTACTGACGGTGCTCTCCGAGTCCTCAGTCGGGTTTCCAGGAGGGAGAGGCTTTCGTTGTGCTCAGCGGGGATTTGGCCGGAGCTTTCCGGAAGGACGGGAACGCCGAAAATCCTGACGTCCTCCAAGTTACTCACTCCGGTGCGTCTGCGTATGGAAAATTATTCGTCATTTCCTCGCAGACACAATTTTCAAAGGAGAGATAGATCACTCTGGCAACAGTGCAGCACCGTGATTTAAGGGTTTATTTATGTCTCAGCCCAGCTCTGCTGCTTAAGTACACGAATTTAGTCCTGTCCCTTCTTCCTCTCCTTTTTTGTTGAGCAGCAGCAGAGCTCTGGTCTAATAAGGCTTGTTCATGGAACAAGATCCACTGACATGAATGAACCCTGAGTACCAAGGGAAATGAGGATTTACAGTGCTCAGAGCTTCATCCAGAGGGATGCAGTTGTTTGAAAACCTAGAGTGACTCCAAGAGCTAGAGGGATTTAGGGATGGGAATTCACCAAAATGTTTCACCAGTGAGACACAGTGACAGTGTTAGGGTGTAGAGGTGTTGGAGGGGAGCATTGCTGCGGGAGAAGCCTTCTGGGGTAAAGAAACAATGAAAATTATTCTCTTCTCCTATTAGGGGAATAAGTAGAGAAAAGGGATATGAATAGGGTTTATTTGTAAGGTTTCAAACCAACCCTGGACCTTATCATCCATCCTGATAATGGGCATCCCTTGACATCCCTTATACCCAGCCAGCCCAGTGGTTTCAACCTCTAAACTGTGGGCACAAGCACACTTAAATTTCCATATAATTTCAGGATGTTCTGAGCAGTAACAGCTTTCTCTCATTTTGCTCTTATTTTATAAAAGAGGCAGAACACTTCATTTTCTGTGTTTTATAAGCATCAAAATTACAAGGGGCCTCACCTTGTGAAGGCTTGAGGGCACTTGGCTTTGCTGGGGTTTGGCCCCAACATGTACATAGAGCCCAAAGGTTGCTTTGAATAGAAGTTGAAGTGCCTGTAACTTCTGGCTGAAGGAAAACCATGGATGTTGTCAGACCTCTTGCAGGAGAAGTCAAATTACATCCTTGGAATGGGAACCAGACATTTTAGAGCTGAGACAGAAATTCATTAGAAATAAAGAAGACCATGAAGTCCAGGACTGTGACTGGAAGAAGTTAAATAACCTCCCAAAGCTTTGACAGGCCAGCAACCTCCTCCACCAAAACATTATAGATGTCTCTTCACAAAAAAAAAAAAAAAANAGGTCTGCCTTCAGGAATCCCTTTGACCATTTGCCCAAAAGTCTCAGTATCAGTTACAGCCTGTGAAACACTCAAAACTTTCTGGGGTCTCTTGGCCAGCAGATTCCCTCTCTCTGCTTCCAAGGATTATTTTTTCCCCATTAGAATACAAATTTTGGACAATTTCCCTCTCATCATGCACAAGCGTAACAGATGATCTCTCACTGAATTATTTTAGAAATGCATTTATGGAGTCTGTTGTCTGGGATATAGAAGCTCCATCTTTCCTACACTATATATTACCAAATACTATTAACACGGTCCAAAGCATGGAAGACTGACTTTGCATAAGAGAAAACCCAGTCAAACCAGAGATTGTGAAGCATCTGCACTGGGCTTTGTATCCCTCTCAAGAGCCTCTTGCAGGTGGAGGACAGAAAACTGCTACTGACACCAGCTGAGGGAGCTGCCACCAGAGCTCAGGTGTCAGCAGTCACACATTTTGGTGACAGAGATCCCACATCTGCTTGGGATGCGTGGATGCCATGCAGTGTTGTGATGCTGCCTGCTGGCCTGGTGACATCTTTGGAGAAGGGATGGCTTTCAGCAAAATGATGTGATGGAAGAGAAGGGCCCTGGCTACGTGTGTGCTCACCCTCTGCTCTCTGGATGCTTGGCCGTATCCTGGCTCCTTGCTGGGAACTGACCTGAGCACAGGCTGTCTCCCCCATTTCCTTGGGAAAGAAGGGGCCCATGGGACATTTCATGAGGTCCCTTGGCACACACAAGCTTCAGACACAGGCTAGGGACCTCAGCATGCTGAATCATCACTGTGTCATTGGTTGTGCTGGAATCAGATACGGGAAAGTTGTTACGAGGATTTATTTATAAAGAAAACAAAAAGAAATCGCAACCCCAGTGCTGTACAATGGGTAGCATGGAAAAAACACTGCCCTGGGCCAACTGAATATTTGAGCTGATATTTAGTGTTCTCTTTGTTTTAAAATTGTGCATGTCCAGGCGCCTGGCCCTGGCCACTGAACATCTTGGGCAATTCAGCCCCCAGCACTGCTCAGGACATTCTTTTGGGCTTACAAGGAATCTTTATTGAAGCAGTACACAACGATAAGCATTAATAGAAAGGGCAGTCCTCTCCCATAGCTTTAAAGAGAAGCCATTAATTCCCTTTGCAGAAATGTGTGCAATGTGAATTCCTGGAAGGGTGCGGCTGGAGGGAGAAAGGACTGAGAGATGAAAACCTGGGGGAATGGTGTCAAAAATAAAATGTAAGCTCTACATTGCACTATGCAGATTTAGAGAAATATTGTGCCTTGGGGAAAAGAAGAGCTGGTCAGCCACTAACAGTGTCCAACTTGATCACCCTGTCCTCAGCTAATATTCCATGTGCTGCTTCCACGGTCAGCCTGTTCTCTTCCCCACTTCTTGTCCCAGCTCTGTGCCTGTGGGTCTCACCCCTCTCTGTCAGCTCCTGCCCTCTCCTCCTGGATGGGTTGAGGCTGATCATAAACCATGGTGAGCAGAGAGCACATGGAGAGCAAGGAAATGCTGGCAAACTTGGTGTGGTGGGAATGGGAGCATTGCCCCTGCATCAATTTGCTGCTTTTGCAAGGAGAACCACAGGTTCTGCAGGTCGTGCAGTGAGTGCTGCTCCAGAAGTGTTGATGTGCTGCCACACACAGGGTTAATCCCAGGCTGTGGATGTACAGATGGGTGCCCCAAGACTCCTTGCCACCACCCTGTGACAGCCACTCCATGGGGCAGGAAGGGAAGAGAGGAGCTGGAGATGCGAGCAATCAGAAAGGCAATTAACCACTGCCGCAGATAAGAGTAAAATATTCCATCTGCCTTTGTTTTAACGGCATTGATCTAAAGCAGAGACACAACGATTTCCAGTGCGCAAGTTTATGGTCTGTGTTTGCTGGTGGGAATGGCTCTCTGTCCTCCAGAGTGGGAGTGCTCCATGTTGGTGCAGTTTATCTTCTGGTGAGTTAAGGACTTCAAGAAGATCGCTTTAACGAGGGGTTAGCAAACTTCACAGTTGTCTGCGATATTTTATTGGAGGCTGGGGAGCCTCTGCTCAAACATCTGTTCAGGAGAATAAACAAACAGCCCTGCCACGTCAGTTGTAGCTGAGCCACAGGTTTTGGGAAGGAGGTGATCGGTGGGCTTCAATTACAGACCCAGCCTGGCTTCTGGGATGGGTCTTGTGAGGCAACTGAGAGGATGAGGAGCGTGCAGAGCGTCCCTCATGTCAAATCCTGGCCCTCTCCATTGCACTCATTCTTTAATATCACATCTCAGAGGAGAAATGTGGTCGGTGGTGGTTGTTTTTCAGAATAAACATTCTGGGTCAGGAGCAATGATTAATACAGCAGAGATCTGGGAAAACATACCTCTGTAAACAACAATGTTTTATAGCTGTGAAAGGAACTGTTTGTACCTCTGCCTGTATGCGAGTGTAGCCTCCTCACAGAAACAAATCAACAGGGAATTCCCTCACTTGGAGGAAAATATTCAGTAGACTTCATTTGGACAATAAATTTCACATAATCCATATTTCCCTAGAATGAAGAGACAAAATATGGACTGTGGTAGGAAATGAAATGCAAGAGGAATCAAAGCAGGAGGCAGTGAGATTTCTTATGTGGAAGACTTAATGAAATACATTAGGAAGCCTTAACTTTGCTATCAGGCAGAGTTAAAAACATAGATCCTGCCTGTCACAAATTTCCAATGCAGTGTTGTTGTAAGAATGTTGAACAGTTGAACAAATATATCTGTATCTGTCTATCTCTCTCTCTAGATATATATATCTCCACAGAAATACAGACATTTGACACTGAAAAAATGCATGTCATACAAAAGAAACAGTGAAACACGCAGGGTGCAAAGGCACTGGTGATGTTATCTCTTATCCAAGTGCCAGCCCTGCCAGCAGCTGGGAACACGAGCTCCGTGGGGGTTTGAGGTCAACAGAAGAAGCCCATATGGGTAACCCAATAGCACAGTATGGGCAGGAATGATTTTCACTGTACAAAGGGCAATTTCATGGTCATCTCCCTTGGAGAGCTGGTGGGAGTTGGAAGCTGAACTGCTGTTTGTGTGTTTGAAAACCTCTCCTGTAATATTTAGACAGAATGGTGGCAGGCTTTTACAAAAACACCCCAAAACAGGTTCCTGTATTTCTCTTTGCAAGGGTGTCTTTGCTCACTGCCCTAGAGAAACCAAGCACGCAAAGTCCTTTTTTTATTGTAGTTATTCCCTCTTTCAATAGATTTCATAACACGCAGGAATCTTATTTATTTACAGAATCAGAGAATATCCTGTGTTGGAAGGGACCCACAAGAATCATCAAGTCCAAGTCTGAAATGAATGGCCCATGTAGGGATAAACTCACAACCTTGGAGCTATTATCCCCATGCTCTTAACCAACTTATTCTAGGTACATTGTTTTGCAAATAAAACAAGGTTTTTCCTTTAAAAAGGCAGTCTGTTTCAGAGAAAAGATGTTGGGTTTTTCCCCTAAGGAAAAAGAAGGCTTGTGATGTGGCATAATTTCCTCCAGGAAACGTTGGGGCTGATTCCTTCTTCTGGTTGCCTCTGGTGCCAGGGGTCTCCTGCAGCTCCCCATTGCATGAATTTCCACAGTGCTCAAAGACAGGAAGGTCTGTAAACCCAGGAAAGGAGGAGGAAGAGAAGGAGGAGGAAAAGGTGATAATCATCCTTGCTGGGTGAATGTCAACCCCGGGGTTTTAAATGACTGTCTCAAATATTTATGGAAATTTAACAATTGGCTTAATAACAGGAAGTTGGAAGCTGGCAAATTACCATTCTTATAATCAGAACAGGAGGTTGAGAGAAGGAGTTAGGTTTTGGCAGTGACAGCTAATTTCCACGTCTCATTAAAGCGATGTGGCTTAATCATTTATGTTTAAGGCTGTTTTTCTTTCAAAGGATAATAGAGTAGATGGCCCCTTTTATTGGACGTTACTCTATTTTGTCTGAGTCATTTGTATTGATGGAGGAAGGTGGGTAAACACAGACTTGTGCCCCCCTGATATCTGCCTGTTACTGGAAGAGACCTGGAACACGTCACTTCCATGGTGTGAGTCTGGGCTGAGCTCTGAATCAGCACAGGGACTGTCCCAGCAGCAGTTTCAGGTCCCTGTGCTGTGTTTTTATTTTTCCCCCAGAAGAGGCTCAATGTTTTGATGTGGGTGAGACTGAAAAGGCACCAAAAGGATAATTATGGGCTCATGTTGTCAGGGTCCAGGCAGGTACCTGACCACTGCACCTGGTCCAGTCTCCAGCCCCCATCCCATCTGTGCAGAGCAATGTTTTGTCACCAATAACAGAAATAACATTGTCAGTCATAGAATCACAGAATCCTGCAATGGGTTTGAAGGGGCCTTAAAGATCATCTCATTCCACCCCTTGCTATGGGCAGGGACACCTTCCACTATCCCAGGTTGCTCCAAGCCCTGTCAAACCTGCCCTTGGAGAGTTCCAGGGATGGGGCAGCCACAGCTTCTCTGGGCAACCTGTGCCAGGGCCTCACCACCTGTCCAATCTTTTCCTGTATCTCAGGCAGTTTAAGGGTATTTCAGGTCTACAGAGTCCTTTCTGCTTTCCTTGATGAAGTCCCTACCTATGTGGGTGAAAGAATTGGTCCTGTAGAAAGAAAACATAATAAATCAGATTTCTTAGTGACATTTCCCAACAGCAATCCTCATCAGTGGAACTCTTTTCTTCCTACCAGGTGCAACCCTCCCAAGCAGGGGACTGAGAGATGTGGTGGAAAAAGCTCTGCAAACCTTCTGCACATCATCCTGGGCTGTTTTGCAAAGCCAGCTCAAAGGTCTGTGCAGAGACACAACAGTGATAAAACAGACACAAGGGTCACCACAGTCCGGGCTACCAAAGGTGTGGGTCATAATGAGCCCACAGCAACATTTGCACACACTTCTGCAGCACAGCCTTTGAAGGGACAAGGCTGTATTTTGACTGAATTCTGGCTGAATTTTGACTGAATTTTGACTGAAAGCTTTTCGTGGTGTGTTTCTCTGCTATGGTCCCAGAATCAATGGTTTGGCCAGAAACCTCTTGCTGCAAAACAGCAGAACTTAAGGCAGTACAAACTGCACAGTAGAAAACTCAAAAAAAAAAAAAAAAACCCAAACGCAGAAAAAATGGATATAATGTTCATCCAAATAGAGGCTTTACCCTTTGAATTATATTTAAAGATAAGTAAAAACCAAACATGTGTCTTCATCACTTCTATAATATGATCTGACGCAAAAAAGTTTGGGCTGAGCAATTTAGGAGCCAGGAGAAAATCCTGAAAAATCAGATTTCTCCACTTTTATATATGAGCTGAAGAGCCTAGAACAGAAGGGAGCCTGGTCTCTGAGGTCCAGCACCTTTTGCTAGATGACAGATTGGCTGTCTGTACAACGCCGTAAAATATCCTGTCTACTTTATCTTGGGTGGAGCAATAAAGGAAGGAAAGTCACAATAGCTCTCCTCCCTTTATCAAAATAGTCTGTGCCTATCTAAGAATCAAGGATAAATTAATCACAGGGCTCCTTTGGGATTTGGGCTGCTGTTAGGAGCCAGCATGTGACATGGTGAATGTGCATGTTTGAATATCATCCAAGCACTTAACACCCTCCAATCTGGACAACGTGTCTGCAGCATTGCTCCAATCAGTTCGTGTGTAGCCCCATCAAATATGTAAACACTGCATTCTTTTTTTTTTTTT
>VWZP01009377.1:1485349-1501816 GCA_013396995.1 Dicaeum eximium
CTCCTTCCTCCCATATCCGTTTTTTTTGCAGCCCTCACCCCCCCCACCACTCTTCTCCCCTGGAAGATCCAGCAGCTCCCAGCCCTGCAACCTCCCACAGCCCCCAGTGCAGGCAGGGATTATTTGGGGCTGTTTGCAGCTGATACCATCTGACCCTAATTCATTATGAAGTTGTAACTTGTGTTCAGTCAAAGGTTAGGCTTGGTGATCTTGGAGGTCTTTTCCAACCTTAATGATTCCATGATTTTATGAACTTGCCCATTGCCTTCTCTAGGGCTCCAGGGAAAGGAGTGGAGGTGACAAGTCCTGCATTTAAACAGGGACATGCACAAAAGGGTGTTCATGTTTAAGGGGGACAGCATCTCCAGAAAAAGACAGAAAAAAAGAAAAAACCAACCAAAAAAACAAAGCACATTTTCTCATGATTTATGCAACTGATACGAAATATTTGTTATACATTTCCTTTGGGATGTATTTTGGTTCCAAACCTGTGATACCAGCTGATAATGAGTTACACATTTATTTTGAAACAGTGCAGACCAATGCTAATTGGAAGCACGTTCTGTTTGCTAAGCAGGTACAAGAACTCTGAAATATTCGCTGCCATTTCACAGGCTTCTGCAGTGGTATTAATCAGACCACTTTTTCTAAACTGAGAAAAAATCAACGCAAAAGTGATCAGGTATGATACAGAGTAAAGCAACAATCAACCAGGACCAGCCAGGCAGATCTTTCTTTTCTAGGGCTTTATGTTTTCATAAAAAAAAAATCAAAAAACTTTCGACTGGGAATAGTAAATTTTTCATTGCCAGATGAAAACTTCTGTTGATTTCAGGAAATGTCAGGTTCTTTCCTCCCCAGAAAGCAGGTCTTGTTTTTGGGGGAAAAAAAATTTAAAAGAAAGAAAAAAGGATGATTTACATTATAAGCCTGGCTGGAAATTTGTGACTGTTTCTTATACATGTCCTTTTTCTGGGTTCTTTAGCAATCATGTTGCATCCACATTGTGCTGTGGCCCAATGACAACTGAGATGCTGAAATGGAGACACAACCAAGTTTTGGCAGCCTCTGCTACAAATCCAGAGCAGCTGAAAGCCTGAAAATGCTGCTTTTCGTCATCATCATCATCATCATCATCATCATCATCATCATCATCATCATCATTTGTATGACATTATCCTGCACAATCACACAAACCAGGCTGAGACTACAAACTGCAGTATGTGAGGAGCCTATTCTATCTCTTGGGACAGGATTTAATATTATCTAAAGAAAGTCTGTGGTGACAGTCAATATGCATAAAAATAATTAACATTCATGGCCAGGAAAGTGACACACAAAACCAACCCTTGGGGTGGCACAGTAAGTGTAGAAAACTGTGACAGCACTGTGCTAATAGGATACTCAGCCCCTGAAGTTTTAAAGCCTTGAGATACTTGGGTTTTTTTAAGAAAGCAGAGGGATCTGCCTTTTATCACTCCGCTATTTATATAGAAAAATGGACAAAAATTATATACATGAGTGTGGAGGATGTGGGAAGCTTTTCCATGGTGAAAATGGATTCAGAGAACTACTTGGTAAACATCACTGCAGGCAGCAAGAGCTGCACTGAAAATCAGGTTGCTGTGATGAAGGACAGAAAATGGGCAGAATAAGACTTTTGCTGGCAGATCTTACAATCACATTCCTGACACCCAAGTTGTTCATGTCCGTTGAAGTTACCCATCCCTGTCACAGAAATGTGGCTTTTGTGGTGGTACTCCATGTGGGGAATCATCTGTTCATTTCAAAGCTACAGCTGGGTTTTTCCTATTGCCACATCTTGCCGAATACTTGTGGAGAAAAAAGTAAAAAGGATGTTCCCAAACAGATTTATCTTAATTTTTCATGTGTTAGACAATGTTTCCTTCTACAAATATATGAAAAAGAAACATGGTGGTTTCTTTTCTTTGCTCTTGCAGGGAAAAAGTTCAGCAAAGTTTCACTCCAGCAAGAAACTTTCCTACCTGTCTAAGTTACAAAAAGGGCCTTTCCCCTCTACTATGAGGAGAATTTAATAAACCAGCAAAACTTTTAACCACACAGGTTGGAGGAAGAAGCCAACAAAGAGAGATTTAAAGGGGAACCAGGGCAGAATTTACTGGCACAAACACGCATGCAGGGATATTAAGTAAACAGGGAAAAAAACTGTGGAGAGGCATAATTAGGTCCTGCATAGATCTGTGGCCAGGGATCCACTGACTGTAAAAAATCCAGGTTGCTTGGTACTGCTGGGCTGGCTCCAAGCCTTGGAGAAACACAGAGAGATCTCCAGCAAGGGAAATTTCCACGAAACAGCGTTGTGAGGACATCCTGCACTGGCTCCACCACATTTTTTTCCAAGAAAAGCAGCCAGCAGCCCGAACCAAGTGCCAAACAATGTAGACCTCAGAAGCATAAATAAAAACAAGCAGGAGAAAGAATCCTTCGGAAATCTGGGGAAAGCAGGGAGAGGAGCAGCCTGGTGGAAGGCACCACAGGACTTGAAGTCCAGTCTGCTATTTGTTCCCTGCACCAGAGCAAATGCAAAGAAACTGTCCTTAGGAGCAGGATGTTTGGCTGGCACAGCAATGTTCCTGTGTGTCAGAATGGGAGGGTTCGTGTGGACTTCATCCCCAGACAGCAGGAACTTTCCATCTGAAAGCAAACTGGGAGGTTGACCATGATGGTGGAAGCCCTTCCCGAAGAAACTAGGCACTGTGCACTCCCAGTCCCTTGGGTGATGGATGCAAGAGCTTGGATAAAGTTTCCAGGCACCACACAAAGCCACTCCAAACCAAGGGACCTCTCGGTGTCACACACGTGGCAGTGAACCCACAACTGGACGTGCAGCTGACATCAGAACAGAGCAGCCTCCAAGAAAAGCAGCACAGGCTCAAGTACTGTGCCTTTAAATAATAACTTCTTCTCTACCAGATGATTTTAATAAGCCCAGGCACATGTGTTGTAACCCCTTGATGCAGTACAATATGAATAACCAAATAAAAGATCTCTCCAGATTTTAAGATTTACTGTTTGTAATGGGAAGAGGCCAACCAGATGACATCATTATATTTCAAATGTGAAATGCTGCCAAGTTTGGTAATTCTAAACTAGAGAAATTGATCCTCTATGTTTTTGCAGAAATATGATTTTTGGATTTGGGGTGATTTTTTCTCTTATTATTTATGTAACTATAACATTCATGTTGAGCAAACTTGAATTTGACTTAGAACTAAAGCCAGAGCACCTTATCTTACAGATTATTTCTTTTCAGCTATCTGCTTAGCTGGAAATAATTGAGTTTGACAATTTATGGGTTAAAGAGTCAATGGATTGTGTTGGATAATTCACAAAGAGTCAATTTCTAGCTCAGGCAAAACCATAGTTGGCTCAGGTGGGAGTCTGCCTGATGAGGATGTCAGGATCTTGGTCCCTGTCTGGAAGATGCTGCTTTGTTTGCCTCTAAAGAATTGAAATCCATCCATACGTAGCAAAACCACCCTTTTCATCTAAGACATCTCGATTTCTGGGGGGATAAAGCCATGATAATACCATATTACATTTACATGCCATCTTTCTTCAGGGACTCTGCATCTTCTCATGTCTCAAACACCCCCTTATTTGAGGTCCCCTGAATGCTGTTCAGACACTGCAGAGCTGCACACATCGAGCCCCCACAAGGTTGAGCCACTTGCCCAAGACTGCAAAGTGATTCACAGGCAGAGCTGAAACAGAAAACCACAAAGCTCTTTTCCCACACCCCTGCACACCACTTCTTTTAGACTGTTTGTTGATGATGTGAATAATAACAATTGCAATGTTTTGTACTGCAGACAACTCCAGTGACTGTTTTTCTTTTTCTCTTTTAAATCAAATACTCTTCTCTTTTGCACTGCAGCAAGGGATTCTGAAAATTCGTGCCACAGCAATGCTTGCAGACAAATCCATACCCTGAGGGCCAGGAAAATATTCTATTTTTACATCACACATAAGTATATTTATTAAAGCAGCCATATATACATGGAATTATGTTGGGTATGTTTTCTTCAGAGAGGAAGCTGAGTGAAACTCGCATGGTTCACCCATCACAACAGAACAGGTCCCACTTAAATCTCAGTGCTGCCACTGCTCTGGTGCATTTTATGCCATGTCTGACCCTTAAATACCAATCCTCCCTCCTGGCTGCCAGTCCAGGAGGTGGGACACATCCAGGACACACCAGGTCCTGCTCATCCCAAAATCCTGCAGACCTCCAGCAGTGCTGCACGGATGGTTTACCTTGCTGACATCCGTTGCCAAGGGGTAACGTGGTGGAAAACGCTTTCCATGGTGGAAAATGGTTACCTCAGCACCGAGGATGGGTTGGTCTGAGGTGACCTTCTTTGGCAGAACCCTGAACTCAATCCCAACACGGACAGGGGGATGAGTTCCTGGTGGACGTGGCGCTGGGAAGAGCGCCTGGAGCGTGCCCGCAGCTTGGAAGCAGCAGCAGCAGCAGCAGAGGATGAGGCCAGAATAAGCACAGGAACTGAGAAGCTCCAAAGGGAAGTTTTTGGGGCCAAGAGCTGGTTGGGAACGGCACTTGGCTCTTGAAGCAGAGGAGCCTTTCCGGCCCTTTGATTCCCGGTGCGCGGAGGGAAGCGGGAGCTCAGAGCCTCCCACGGCAGGAGCGGCCCTCAGCACCCCGGCCGGGCCCGGCCCAGGGAGGCATTCCTCTTCCCACAGCCAAACAGGGACAGAAAGGAGCAGGGCAGAGGGAAAACAAGAAGTGCTAAGCCCAGAATTTTGGCGAGCTGCTTTGGCCAAAAAAAGAAAAGTTAGAAAGCTTCTCTGGTTACAGCAAAAACCACTGCTGGAGCCGTGGGCGAGTTCAGGCCCGGGAAGGGTTTGCAAGGCCGGCTCTGAGGGGGTTTGGGGTGGTGCAGCTCACACACCTCAGAGACCAGCCCCTGGGAAGGAGCTGGGCCACTTCTAGTCACAGTGGCTGGTATGGAGACACCCAGGGATTCTTGTGTGCTCCTGCTTTACTCTCTGAGATCCCCTCAGAATTCTCCTTCCAACCTTAGAAATCTTTTGATTTGACAGAAGCACGCGAGCAGGCCCAAAGATCTTGCTGTTGTCAAAACCATTCTTAAGGGGTGAAGTTCAGGAATGTCCAGCTCTTGGGCATGGAAAGAAACACAAATATTTGCTGCTCTTTTTCTTTTGAACGTGGATTTTTTTTCTGCCCAGATACATGGATGTGTTCCACAGATGTCATAGTGGATTTGGGATGGGAGAAGCAGAAAAATCTCTGTTGCTGCACTCCTTGTGCACTCCCAGGTCTTCTGCTAGTTAAATTGTTGGTGGATATGGGAATCTGGCAAGTTCACCCACTGCCACATGCTTTAACCAGGGAGTGTGGAGGCAATCAGGTACTTCACAGCAGAATCCACTGCTGGCTTGGCAGGAAGGTCCCCAGGAGGCAAAAGAGAGATGAATACAGAAAATCCTGAATTCACACATCCAAATGAATTGGAACACAAACCCAGAAAGTAGAAACTAAAGAATTAAAACACAACATTCAGTAAAAGATCTGGGAAAAAAAAAAAAAAAAAAAAGGGCATTAAGAGACATAAGGGACACGTTCTGCCCCACAGCTTTATTTTTAAGTGGATGTGTGGAGGAAGGAGGCCAGGTTTGCTGACATGGAATACCACACTGGGAAAGGCCATCCCACTGGGAAAGGTCCTCCCAGTGAAGGGAAGATGAAGGAGCTACAGCAAAGCCCTCAGAGAAATCATTGTTCCTTTCCAACAGCAGGGCCTTTATTTGTCCTCCTTCTACCCAGACATGGATCCCGGTGCACTCCATGAAAACCAAGATGTTGCCTTCAAGTGCTGCCCAAACCAAAACACAGCAGGAAAGATGAAGGAAGGAAAGGCAGGACAACCTTGCATCCCAAGCCAAAGTCCTCATGACCTAAATTCTGTCTGTGTCACAAAGGGAGAGTAAATCTTAGGATAAATGAGTCAGGGACCACTATGGGAGGGTGTTTACAGCCAGGAGGATGCTCCCTTTTACTGCTGCATTTTTTGTTTATGACGACTTTCAGATTAATTTTATTTTGCAAATAATCATGCCTGCTTGCCCAGCTTTTAACTTGGGTTGGGTGGTGTTTTTGCATTTCAGCAGGAGTCTTGCATTTCGTGGTGTCCAACTAAAACATGTAATGTGGTCAGAAATGTGTTTTCCCTGTTTTAAGAGGAGCAGCAGAAGGAAACTTGGAGGAGCTTCTGTTCTCTTTTTTTTCCCTGCTCTATTGGATGACTTAAAAAATGAAAGAGAATCAGTTTCTGTGTGAATTTTTCCCTTTGGACTATTTTTGAAACACAATATTTAGAGCTGTGCAAAGAATGGATTTCTTTTTTAATTTGGCTGACAAACCATACAATTAAGGAAAAAAAGTTCATTTCAGATTGACTAATCTACTTTGTGTGACTGCAAATGAATGATTCTGTTTCATTTTCACATTTGGATTGTTATTTTCTTAGCCTTTGGAAAAGAGTTGGGGTTGTTTATTCAGGAGGAAAAAAATCTATTTAAACAAGGCAAATGTAATATATAAGTTATTCCACTTCCTCCCTGATTTGCAGGTGAAAATATCTGGAAGTTGCCTGACTAATTTATCATCTCAAATGAATATTTTAGCAAATTTTCTTCTCAGACAAAATTCCAGTAAATTTCCAATAATGAGAAGATGGATGTGGTGTTGTTTTCCAGATAAATGCCCCATTTTAGGATTAATAGGATAACACAAAACAATTTTTCACTGTTTCCTTAACCAGTGATGTCAAAATATTAAAACCACACATTCAGAGCTGGGTAGTGAACCTCCTGCAAAATCTCACCAGCTTGAAACAAAAACACAGCCAGAGTGCAAAACCTTTCTGCAATCCAATTTCCTTTTTGGGGCACTCACAAATCAGTCACAGATGCAGCCACGTCTCCTCATCTTTCAGGTGTGGAGCCCTGTGTGACTGCAGTGGGCATTCATAGCCCACTTTGGCTGCAAGGAACTCCAGCACTTGGGGCTCAGCAGCATCATCTGCTTCTCTTTTTGCTTTTCCTGCTGTTGTCCAAGCTGTGCACTTTGGAAAAATAAGGGGGAAATGGTATAGAACCTCATGGAAACAAAATAATGGTGTGAACTAAACTCCAGCTTGCCAAAGAAGGATTTCTTGGAGGTCCCTGACCCAAGCCATGTCCCAGATGCCTCTTACTTTTCTCTCAAGATATCACAGCCCAGGCTGGAATATTCTATACCCTCCCCATTAAGGTGCTTAGGAGACAGAATGAGCCCTCTGGACATTTTTAAGCTGTTAGAATAGGATTTGGGGAAGCAGGGCAGGCTTTTATGAAGCCACCCCCATCACCAGGGGATTGCATTTGAGGGATGAAAACACCAGAAACGCTTCTCCAAATTGTCTCCATTCCAGCACCCAGATCCCTGTCAAAGCACCAACATTCTGGAACGTCGTCTGCTCGCGTGAGGTTGGAGTTAAATCTTTCCAACACGTTCTTCCTGTCAGCAGTTGCACACAGCCAGAAATGAATATCTAGAGAGTGCACAAGAAGAAGCTAACCACAATTGGTGTTAATTTGGAGGTGTTAGATTTTAGGGTCCGTGAGACTGAACTCCCCTAAATGGACCTCAGCCGTGGCGCCGAGTCAATCACGGCACTTTGCGTGAGGTGTGTGAACTCGAGGAATTTGAACCAAGAGTCACGAAGACACTAAGACACACAAAACCCCCACATAAATGGCTAAAATAATTTTTAAAATCCCTCCTCTTTTTCCACATTATTTCAGTGAGTATTTTAATGGAATTTTGGATTACGTTCAGCTAATGCTTGGAAAGGTTTTGGATGTTTTACTGTCTTAACCATATGTCAGTACTTCAGGCCTTCTCTGTCAGATTCAGGTTGTCTACAAACCAGTAAAAAGTCCAATCAAGTGTGTCCAGAAAGGGACAAACCCAGCAGAACAACACAGTTCCTTTTTAGCTCCTTTTTTATTTTAACTTCCTGGTGTGCTAATACAATTATTGTCCATGGACACGGAGTCTTTATTTTAGGGAAATCTTGGAATGGATTGAAAACACAGTCCTCATCTTCTCCCTGAGAAAACATTTATGCTTATTTTATGGTTGGGTAGTTGTTCAAATGCCCATGCAATGCATCCAAGGGAGGAAGGTGTGTGGGAAGAGCAAGCTCAGCTGCTCGAGGAAATTCTCCCTGTGCAAATTGTTATGGAGTGGGCAGGGTGGGGTGGCAGAAATGCACAGCCCTCACCTCCCCCAGAGGGGCTTTCCAGTAGGGAAAAGAAGAAAAGGCTCCCCTCGATTTTTATTTTTTATCTTCCTGGAGGATCCTGGCACAGCTTTCTTTCTCTTTACCTCTCCTTTTCAACTTACAATAAATTAATACAGCTACTACTATTATTGAAATGACGTTTGAGCAGCCCAGGGAGGCTATTTAAGAGGAGCTGGCGACATCCTGAGTCTCACACAACCTTTTACCCTCACATCTGTGCGTTTTCATCAGCCGAACTGGGAATGAGGGGAAAGACTCACACAATTACAAGCTTTTATGTATGAAACGACCCACATTAGTGAGTCCTGTGCCAATTAGCTGAGGCACAGCAGAGTGGTTCCAGCTCACCCACACTGGGCGCTTCATCCTCTCAGCCCTTCCCCTCTAATCAGGGCTTGTGATTTTGCCACAGAGTTTGGTCACAATTTGTAAACAGAACACGTTGCAATGTGAAAATCTGGTTGCAATCTTCCCACGTGATTTTGGGGGCATAACATTTCTCTCTTAAGCAAGAGGTTGAGGTGAAATTTTTCTGGCAGGTTGTGGATATCTAAACACCTTTGGGTGTGCAGCGGAGTGATGTCCCAGTGAACCCAGCAGCACCTTGCTGGGAAGGCCTGAGCCCATCTACCTTGGGATTGACGGCAAAGAATTCCAGAGTCAATGCATTGCATCCAAGTTTTAATTAAAACACATCCAGGCTGCTTTGCTACTCCCCATGGAGCAGTTGGCATCTGCTTCACAAAGGGTCCCGTGCAGCTCCCTCTCCCTCAGAAATGTGCAATTAAAAAATAGCATTCCCTCACTAAAAAAAAAAAATATTGATGGATCTCCTATACTTCCACAGGATCTCTGTCCCTGAATTGCCCCCTCATTGCTGCAGTTCATCTGACACTTCCTTGTGCACTTGTGAAGCACCTCTAAAGATGACACCATCAGGATGCTCACCCTTGGCTGCTGCAAAGAGCTGGAAAGGGTTCAGCTGCTTCCTGCACAGTGACCACTCCATCAGCAGAAAGTGTGATGTGAGACATATTCCAGAGCAACTCCTCTGCTCTGGGAGACAGCAGAACATCCTCCAAGCCTGCAAAGCTCAATGCAATCCATCTGCTCCCTTTGACATCCCTGTGCTGCCTTTTGCAAGACACACTCCCCGGCATCTCTGTTCTTGCCAAATTCTCTGTGACTCATGTTCTTCCCAGGTACGGCAGAGCTGTGAATTCCCCTCAGACATTACAGTGGTTCTTGTGTTTTGATGGTCTCCTGCTTCAGTAGCCTTAGCAGGGTTTGACAAATGGAGTCACTGGTGTGAGGAGGAAAACAGATGTTTTGCTTTGTTTTCCGGCAAACAATGATGTTATTTCTACAGAATGACCTGACAAGAAAGGAAAATCCTTCCAAAGCTCAGAGCACTAACCTGCAGCTCTAGCAATGTATGGCTTTCTCTTTAACCCACTAAGAGCCAGAAAAATAAATATGTAAAGGAAACACAGGTAAAACTGGCAGATGTGATGAATTAGATCTCTGTCGATGGATCCTTTTCCCTGCTCCTCAACAATAGACAGGGAAGACTTGCACGTGGTGAGAGGTTCATGGTGTCCCTCTTAAATCCATGGGGAGAAACAGGTGAATTTAAGGTGTGGCGGCTACTGCAGAGGAAGTGGTTGAGGTCCTTTAGGTTCCTGTTTCCCTCTACTGACTCCAAGGATTGTCAGCTGGGATTTTGACATCAGCACACACTGGGTCAGGTGAGACACACCGTTCAAGGTTGAGGGGCAGGCTGTGTTCTGGGGAGAGCTTTCTGCCTGATCACTACGAATTTTGCTGGAAGAAATTGTTCCCCCCCTTTTTAAACCACAGAAAAGGATACTAGGGCAGAGTGGCATCTCTTCCTGATGACTGAGGTGATAGCATGAAATATAGCAAAAATAACTAAATCTGGGATTTAATATGAATAAAACATAACAGAGCAATAAGTCCTGCTCTTTTTTGTGTGCAGCTATGACTTGTGTGTGTGATTACACAGGTGACAGAAGATGTATTGGTCCCTGACTGCAAAACTGATGTAATGCATGAATCTGTAACAAAACTTAAAATTTATGACACCAAAGTAGGATGAAGTCTCTCATTGTCTCAGGTGTAGTTTTACCTGCTGTAAGTAAGTTCCCTTGTTCCACTCCTGCAGTTCTTCAATGTCTTTCACTCCAAATGGGTCTAAACCAGAGAAATTTAAGGTGGAATCATGGCCTTTTAATCCAGTTGCAAGGTTCTATTCAACTATTTCTTGTAGGCCCCACTGGTGATGATTTCTTGATTCCAGCATCTTTGTTTCAGCATGGAACAAAGTTAAATTGCATTTCCTACCAGAACAGGTGCTGAAGGTGACTCATGGACATCAGGTGATGATGAGAGGAGAGAAGGGACTTTTCTGTCTAAGTAAGGTGAAGGGATGTCAGGGTCCAGCAGCTAAGTTGTGATATCTCCAATAAGATGCCTGAGCTCTCTTTGCCCTGTTGACTTTCCTGTGCAAACAGGGAGGGAAAAGGCCTTTCTTTGCAATTTCTCTCATGTTTCTTTTCCATCCGAGGAATGGATATGAAAATACAAGGCTTGCCACCAAGAATGGGTGTACATTTAGGCTCCCCAAATAATCACTCATCTCAGGTTACCAAAAGAATACAGATAATTGAGCTTTGCTGTTTGAAGAGAGTCACATTTTCAAACAGAATTGCCTCCAATCCTCCTCTTAACCAGCTGCTGATTTCTGTGCTTACAAACACAGACAAGGTTCCTCAGATAAACCAAGCAACTGAGTTATATTCCCAGGCAGGGAAGATGTTGTTATTGAATTATGTCTTGCCAAATGGTGTCCAGTCTTGCAGTCTCTGGGCTAAATGAACAAGGATTTCCGTGGAAAATTACCGAGGTTCCTTCTCTCCCTGAGCTTACTCTAGAGCTGTCCATTGGAAGACGTACTGCTGGGAAAATACTACAAAAAGGGTTCCCAGGAATACTCATTTTAATGCCTTATTGAATGCACTGTAACTGGTCTTACATACTTTTAAAGTTTCTCTTTCCAGTAATGAACACATTTACTGACAAGAACAATTATAGAAGCAACAAATTAATGGAAAGATATTTTTATAACACAAGTATTTATATTGGAAACTTGGCACTAAGTGGTGTGTTCCTTTGATCATTGAATGGAGTTGTATTATGCTCCCCTGTAAATTTAGTGGCTAATAAAAACAAAACTAAAACCTCAGATGGTATTTCAATATTGATAAGAAAAATTAGCAGGTGAGCCATTATTTGTGAAGAAAATTTTGTACTGATTAAGAAGGGTGATGATGTTCCTTGATTATTCCAGATAAGGAAAAAAAGAAAAAAGGATTATTTAGTGGATGAATGATTGGATTGATGCTGTTTGTATCTGATGAAGAGACTTTTGGGGGCAGAAGTAGAGTGTGCTGTGCCTATCTGGAACACCAGCACAGTAGTTATGGTGAATTCAAAGGTGAACATTCAACATCAGAAAACATAAAGAAATTTCAGTTTCTGCTGTATAAGGACTCCTACATTAGTCAGCGTGTTTTCTCCACTGATTCAGATGGAAATAGGGCCGTTTATGGTCATTATGACTAATCATGTGAATAGGGGAAAAAAAGATACCGCAGACCAACCAAAAAAAAGCTCTCAGTTCAATCCAATTACCACCATCAGCATAAAGAATAAAAACAAAGACTTAACAGCTTGGAAAGGGCAATACAGACAATTTTGATAATATGGACACAGTGATGACTTCTCAAAACAAAACAAAACAAACCCCAAACTGTATAATTAAATTTGAACAGGGCAAAAATATTTTAAATTCTGCCCCATCTATGCAGTGTAATTAAAAATCTGGCCAAAAAGCCACTTAAACCAGCTTGGGTTTTGTATCAGTAATTACTGAGCTCAACTGGTTAACCCCTAGTCCTGCAAAGGTAAAAAGAGAGGCACCTACTTGAATTGATAGGAAAAATCTCAATTAAAGTTTTTCTGATTTGAGTTTTCTTCTGCAGGGCCAGTCAGATCTCTGCATTAAATCAATGATAGGAAATGGGGAAAAGAAAAAAAAAAAAAGCCAATACTTTCTGCTGTTATAAATGCCATAGCAACTTAGCTGGGCAGAGGAGAATTATCCACAGGAGAAGTTGTCTGGTCACCAGTGGTAAGACAAGAAATGTGGCAATGAGTAACAGGGGATGGATGTGCCTGACTTGTTTTCAGATGATGTTGAGCTCCGTGGGCAGCACATCAGGCTGATCAGCACAGAGATGGTCCAGATCTAAATCCCAAACCCCGCCTAAACCCCAGCACAGGCCTTGACTGGGCTGAGGAGCTGGTGAGGGAGTGCAGAGGTGGAGAGGAAGGGTAAGGAACTATTCACGAGGGCAGCTGAAGCTTTCCCCCTTTTCCTATTTGAAAACTGCTTCTCCTCAGACACAACAAAAGTGGAGAGGGTTGAAGTCTACTAATTTCAGAGGGCATGTGGCCAGAAATTCCAATGAATGCCTAACACCACCTTGTCAGCTCCACTTCATGCTTACAGTCAACAATTTTTCGTGAAGCATGCTGAGATTTTTCAAGTGCTTCATTTTTCGCTGTGGAGTGGAAAACAATCTTTCCATGTAGCAGGCAGGCTTTTCAAACACAGGCCTGATCTGAAAACATGCCAGTATTTTCTCTCCCAGCAGATAAGGAGATACTTTTGTTCAGTCCTTATCTTCCATCTTACCCCTGACCTGGAGGCACATGAAGTGGGGTGTAGAAAAATGGGAGGCTAGAGGGAAATTAAAACCTATTTTGTGTCAGCCCAAAGGTATTTTATGCCCACCTTTTATTTTCTGAGACTGACAAGTGAAGGTGCAGTTGCTTTTCTGCTGTTGTCTGCCCAGAATCTCCCCCTCCCTGCATTCCTGAGCAATACAAACCTCACAAAACTGGTTTTCCAGTCATTTTTTGTGATGCAAAACTGGGACTGCCAGGTAACTCCTAGGGACTGTACACAAAGCCTTTAACCTTTTTACCTCCTCCTGATGTTTTTAAATTGCTTTAGAGAGACCTTAAAATATAAGAGGAAAAGGGCACAATCTTGAAGAAGACCTCATGCATGACTGCACTGTTTTCTCCGAAGGGAATCGACACAGAAAGTCTCTGCACCATTTATGCAGTGCTCAATTTCCTCAGATTTCCCTGACATTACCTGAGACTGGAGCCATAAGTCTTTCACTTCCCCCTTTTTACTTCTCCCTCACTAAAGTATTTATTTCTCCAGAGTTTTGGACTTGGTGGCTGTGGCATCTTCAGAAGTGGAGTCAATTTCCCACAAAGAACCCACCAACTATCAGGCTGATGTGGATGGCTACATTTCTTCTCAATATTTGGATAAACTCTCATTCAACTTACTTTTTTAGCATTTTTACAATGTAGTTGTTTGGAAAACAGAATGTTGTATCTTACCAGCAACATCTGAGAATAGAGATTGAGCAATAAGTGCATTATAGGACTTGATTTCAAAAGAATGCATGCAGCAATTATTCCAGGCTGCATTAAATTACAAAAATTGAGAAAAGCTGTGACCTAGATATTTCTTCTCTTCAAATATTTTTCGTTTCAAGACTCTACTTCTTCTTTATTTTTTTTCCTAGCCTCCATTTTGTAATGAAAGAAGTATTATTTTGTTGGTGCTGTTTTTATCTTTGCAAACCCATTATGCTGTATTAACAGGTTGCAGGGGATAGTTAAACACAACAGAGACATATGTGGTCCCAGCAGAGCAGAGAAACAGATTTTGAAACAAAGATACCCTGTAAACTATTGGGAGTTATACAAAACAGACAGGGGAGCTACTTAAGTGAGGAAATCTGATCTGGATCCAGAGCTGGAATTGAAAGGCTGGAAAGCTCAAAGAGCAAAATTTGAGTATGAAATGTTATCTGTGCAGGAGGGGATTAGCTATGAGTTGAATTATATTAAAGCACACTCTATGCTAAGGAAAAGTTCTGAAACACATATTTTTTCATAGCAAAACCAGTCACTTTTCAGAGATTCAGAACTCAAAAAGCAGCATCATACACTTCAAATAAAAGAATTGCTCCCTATATTCAGAAACAAATAGATTTTTGCGTGCAATTCAGTCCTTTAGAAAGGGAGAAAATACCCAGACAAAATTTAACATCGTTTCACAATAGTGTGTAAAACTGAATGAAAAACACCAAACACAAGGACATTGTAACTGGAATAATTACTCCGGATCCGTACTGGATCTGGGAAATTATGTGGTGAGTCATATTTTTTTTAATCTGTTCCTAAATAGAGTTTAGCAACATAGGCCTAAATTGATCTGTAGATTAATCACTGCAGGATAATGACCTCTGACTTAAAAATTTCAGTAAATTGCAATTTACTGAAGCGTTACTCATGTCTACAATAGAGTCAAGTACTCACTGTCTGTACACAAACTGCTTTGCCTGAGCTGGTTTATCAGAAATCATTAATAATTCTCTCATAATTTCTCCTGCATCCTGTTGAAACAGTTTTGCCAATGGTTAATTGCATAATCTCTGTTCAAGAGCCATTTTCCCTAGCATTTTATTGCCTCTTTGAAGCATTAACTGGTGGAAACACCACTCCTTGCACCACACCTAGCAAGATCAAGGTCCAGCAGAGATGTTGCTGTGTACTTGGGATGAAGACACTCAGATGGGGGCTCTGAGAGGTTTCAAGCCTTGCACTCCTTTCCCAGAGCCACAAGTGCCCTTGGCTGCTCCCTCTGTGGCTCAGGGATCCCAAACAGCAGCTCCTGTGCTCCGTGGGCACAGCAGGAATGTATGGAACTTCTCACCTGCCTCTGCAGACAAGAGGAGGAGGAGGTGGAAGAGCTAATCCCTGCAAATTTTATCCCTAAATTGGATGCACCAATTTCCTTCCAGCCTACCCCCAGCTAAGGAAGCCCTTATCAGTGACAGCAAGAGAAACTGGTGGCAAAAAGCAGATTACTGAAAGAAACATTTGTGATTTCCACAGAAACCCAGGGATTAAAAAGAGTTGTCCCTACTAGAAATCTTGGGCAGGAGGAGAAAGATGCCAAAGGACCAACAATGTTCCAGGAGGAAGCATTATCCTTGTGCCACAAGGAATACCCTAAAGCTGAGCTACATGTGACTGTGACCTGCCTGTGGCAAGTGGGAATCTGTGCTGATTTGTACTGGGAGGAAAGAAAAATCACCCTACAGAGCTGATTTCTGGAGATCAGAAGATCCCAGCCCTGTGCCCACAGCTCCCCCAGAGGAAATATTTTCCTACCTCTTGAAAAAATGGTTTTGCCCACTCAAAATAGATTTTAGGTATAAATATGTCCTACATGAACAGAAAGCACTTAGGCTTGAAAGAGCCATTCATGTCTATTAAGTCAGACAAATGATTGAAATTTAACATTAAAAGTGCAACTCCACACCTTGTACCATTTATCGACAGGAAATTAGGAACAATTAGATCTCTGTAAAACAAGGCAAAACCATGATTGCTGAAGGTCAGGCTTCAGGAAAATCCTGCAGAAAGCTCCACAGCAGAAATTCTTTACAGGTACGCTCCTTTACACTTATACTGTGCATATGGTTTCAGTGACAATCAGGTAAAATGGACAAAACCAGATTCCCCAACCAGCTGCAATAAATTCAACCCTTTTTCTCCCCCAGCCTCCTGTTATAAACAAGCAGAAATGTTGCACAGAGCAGACACTCTTCTGCTCTTTTATGGGCGTTGCTGTGCTCTGGAATGGAAAGAGGACTGGCAAAGATTCCTTGCAAGTACCAAAATGAAAGCAAGAGAATTAATTTTATGCAACTCGCTCTGTGTATTTCTGGAGTTTTAATGCTTTCCTATTCTGAGAGCTCACAATGAAACACCTTGTGTAAATATTGCAAGCTCCTGCCTGGAATTGTCACAATGAGCTGTCAGCAGATAAACTTTCACCCGTAACTTTCTGTAAATGGATAAAGTTGAGAACACACACACACACACACACACACACACACACACACACACA
>VWZP01009377.1:1501828-1522206 GCA_013396995.1 Dicaeum eximium
CACACACACACACACACAGAGTCAGATCTCTTGACTTATTTTCTTTCAAGTGGACTGAAATTCTGATTCCTAGTAAGTTTGTGTATGCTAGGTTAGAAATGAGGAATCACTTTCCAAAATGTTATGTCCAACTCAGCCAAATTTTGGGTAAAGCTTCACTAGTGTTCTGAGGATTTAAAGGTTTTGGACGCACAGAGAGACATAAAATACATTAGATAGATAGATAGATAGATAGATAGATAGATAGATAGATAGATAGATATAGATAATTTTTCTTCCACCTTCTAGTTCTGGCTAGCACTGGAGCCAACTATGCCAAAACACAGCAAAGGGGTCTATTCTCCTGATACTCCCAGCTGTGGCCAGAAGAAATTGTGCCTGAAATGGCGTGAGAAAATTTCAAGACAAATGAGCTCTGGCTGGTTCCGCTGCGAACGTTTGGATGCTTATTTAAAGTTAAGTGACCCCAAACTGCAAAGCACTGGATGTTCACTCGTGACTAATTTCTAATAGTCACTCTGAGACCAGGTGGAAGAGCCAAGAAAGGGCTATGGGCTCCTTGCTTGCACAGAGGATTGGAGAGATGGAGGAAATGAAAAGTCTCTGGGGTTTGTAGGTCATGTTGGCTGGAGAAGTTGTTTTTCCTTGGTGTTCTGCAGGAGGTTTGAACAACGCCAGAGGGATGGCAGGCATCGGGGTGACATAATGTCCTTGCAGACAAGCCAGCATCTTTTGCTGTGGTCTGGTCCTTCATCTCCTACAGGATAGATGGGACAATCCCACTCTCTATCCTCTGCCACCCCCTCGTCCCCAAGATGCTTTTTCTGTTGCATGTTGGGCCACCTCCACCAAGCCTTGAGCAAAGCTGGAGTGCTAGAGAAAAAATATGGTGTGACTTCCTTGGAAAATCTTGGGTTTGAGGTTGGGGACAATGAGACGTATAAGGAGAATAAGGAGAACTTGCATTTTGGGAAGTCAGGGAACCTTTTTTTTGTCACTGGTCCCTCAGATGAGTGCAGCTGAGATGAGTGTGTGCTTTTACAAGCAATTATTTTAAAGTGTGCCCAGAGGACGCAATATTCAGGCTTTATTGGATATGTAATACACACTGTGACAGTATATGGTGGCCAAAATTACAATTCTGGGACCTTGCAGCCTGCAGCTGTTCAGTAAAACAAAGGAAATTCCAGCAAAGGAAAAAAGGGAGGTGGGTTAACTCGCTTTTAAGCCAAATCCAAAACATAGATTATATGACTTCCCTCATTTCAGGGCTTTTCTGTGCCTCTGGGGGCAGCTGGAGGAAATATGAAAGAACATCTTCCCTAGAGCTTTTCCTAATGAGGGGAAGGGGGCACAGGCATTCCTCGTATTTGCACACCTCAGGCCTGTGAGGGGCACTGGCATCAGAGGGGCCACAGCTGATGGTGGCCCTTGCTCTGGTAATGTCAGGACTGTGGTGCTCCCGTGGGTTCCTCAGAGCAGCTCTCCAGGACCAGCCAGGCCACGGTTCAGTCCCAGCATTCATTCACATGTCATTGTCCAAGGGGACAGAGGAGAGAAGCATCCAGCAGATCAAATATCTGCCCAGCTGGAAGCAAAGGAGATCATCTTTTGGGAGAGGTTGGAGCTAGTCCTGAAGCAGACCAGAGCAGGACAGTGCCTTGGGAACAGAGACAGCCAAGGACACAGACTGTGGGACATCTGTCCCACCACAGGAACCACACATCAGGCTTTCTCTTTCATGGTGCTTATTATGACCCTAACCTGATTAGTGAGAGACAGATTGTTCTGCACTCTAAATCCCTTCCCATGAATTACTTTTGTTTGTTTGTTTGTTTGTTATTCTGGTTTGGGGAAACTTTGTCGCCGTGTTCCAGAAATAAGGATAAAATTTGCCTTCCAGAACAGAGTGTGTGCAGATGCTGGCAGGACAACCTCCAGACAAACTGGGATCTGATCATCCACTCCTGCAACTAGAACAATTGATACAATGGCAGAGACACAAAAGCAGATTATGTGATTCAGATCTCAGATAAGGCATTCAAGGCTTAAGAGGAGCAGTAGAGCATAGAAAGGGGCTGGTTAAACATTTTTGAGTGCTCTGGGCAGGGGCAGCAGGTTTTTGTGATTTACAGGATAAGCAGAGTGACCAGAGCCTCAAGAAGCCATCCCACAGTTCTAATGACAAAAGTGTGACACGGATCAGATGGAGCCTGTGCTTTATTTCATCACAGCAGTTTTGCTGGGAGTGTACTTCCAGGTGGGAAGTGTTGCTCAGCTGCTGGGCTTCAGCTATTCCTTACACCAAGGCCCTTCCTGGAAATGCAAATAAATGTGCAGAAGTTTGTGAGCCACTGCCCACCCCAGCCCCACATCCCACACTCCAGAGGATCCATAGAGCTGAAGGTGATGGCACTCGTTTGGGAACTGCTGCTGCAGCTCATGGATCCACTGTGTTTGTGGGAGCAGCAGACGTGGAAAGGGGATTTGGGCTCCAGGTGAGTTGGTCTATCCCTGGGATCACACACCTGTCCACTCCAGGCAGCATCCTGGAGGCATCAGGGAAGACACTTTTGAGATGCAGCACTGAGGCTTCACCCAGAGACAGGCTCAGCACTGCAGAAAGACACCAAAGGACTAAGCAATGCAAAAGCTTTTCTCAGATCATAACCCAGATCCTGGATGCAGAGTTAGGAAGTCTGAAGTAATATATGAAGTCAAAAACCCCGTTAACTCAACCTGAACAAAAACATCACTTGCTAAGCACTATCTGAGTTCAACACAAAACCCCTCTGGCTCCCCACTTCGGGCAATTTTATCAACACTTGATCTCCTCTGACATCAGAGCTGGCTTCTGTCTGTAGATGCGTTTTGGGATGCATTTTGGTAAAGCTTGCCCACGAAGCAAAAGGATCTGAACTGGTTTTCAGACATCTACAAAGGGCCCTAATCAATCCCAGATCTCCAGAGAAGAGAGGTTGTTCAGGTGAGCTCAATTTCTGCTGTTTTTCACCATTGGAACAATTACCCAAACCTCAGTCATGTTCAATATGTAAAGTGACAGCAAAACCCAACCTCAAAAAATTCTCAAGACAGCTTTTTCTGTGTATAAATGCACCAGCCTAAGGCCAGCAAGGGTCAGTGAAGAGCTGCAGAGTCCAGTGGACTTTGAATAAGAGCTGTAATGTTGGTAAAAGAGGCATTTCACAGCTCATGATGGCTGGAGGGAGTTATTCCATCCAGGAATCAGCAGTTTGTGTTCAGCTTCCTAAAATGCTCAGGAAAATGCTTTTTTTTCAAATGAGAGGATACATAGAGTCATGGATCTGAAAGCCAGGAAGAGCTTTTAAAACTACCCAGCTGCCCTCCTGCAAAAGCCCTGTGATATTTCCAAAGGTAATACAGATGTGCATGGCTGAGTCACGGTGTCCTCTAGACAAACATCTGTCCTCTGGACCAACATCTGTCCTTCCTTCAAAGTGCCTGGAGACTTCAGCTCAACTTCTTCCTCCATCATTACGTTTTGTTTGTCCTTGGCAAGAAGAACAAAAGATTAATCAAAACTATAAACCCAATATTTGGTCAACGTGAATATCCAGGTCTTGCAAGGAGTAAACAATGAGGAGTTCATGGGAAACAGCACTGTTTGCTTTCAACCCAGACCTCCCAAACCTTGCATTTTGTTCTGTGTAGTTAATATTAACCACTCCAATCAATTAAATTAATTAATTAATTAAAGTTAATTTGGGTAGTCCTTGCTTCTAAGTGTCCCTTCCCGCTCATGTTCCCATGACACACTCACTGGCCACAGCTTGGCTGTTCATTTCTTGGAAAAGAGACTGCACAGGAGTAGTGGGATGAAATTTTGTCCAGTCAGAAAGAAAGAGCCCAGAGAACAGAGGCACTAGTTGCAAAATGCTTCAATTTACTTAGTAAAGAAGTTGTTCTCACTGGGGTTGAGCTTTCTGAAATTTACACCCAACGCTTGAAAAGGTAGGGTTTGCAGCAGATCCCCATTTGGATTGTTCCTGGGCTGCTCTGTAGGGCTTTCATTGATTTTCTCAGACTCATTTGTCCCTGTGGCCATCAGATGTACATGACCTCCGTGGCTGATGGCAGATCTGCAGCAGGACAGCTGGAATGGCACACTTGAGGTATGCACAGATTCGTGGCTGCAGAAAAAGCAGCTCCTGAGCCAACCTAACGAGTACAAGAGACAGCTGAGCTGATAGGGAGTCCTGTGTGGATGTCAATTTTCAGCCAATAGTGAAGTGTCAGGACACAATTGTTTGGCAAGTCCTTTGCCCTTTATGTGTCCAAACAGCGTCGTCCATGCATTTGTACAACAGAGGGCTCTGGATCTCACAGGGTGCATTCCTTGCTGCTTTTCATTCACTCAAAAAAAAAAAAAAAAAAATTAAAAAAAAAACAACCACCCCAGCAACTGCCAAACCTTCCAAAATTAGAAGTGAATCACGGGTCATTTCTATTGCAAAATCTCAGCGATAAAGCCTGATAGCTGAAATCTTCCCTTTCACGTTCAATCCCATCTTATGAGCTGTGGTGTGATGTTCCCCTCACGGAGATGGGGTAAGAAGAGATGACTCACACCTTTTCCCAGTTGTTGTGCAGACAGCCCTTCCTATGTAACACTGTGATATATATCTGATGATGCTGATAAGAGGTTCAAGCATGTTTTAGCTCCTTGTGTAATTTCCAGCCTGCGTTCTGGAAATAAAACAACCAGAAAAATCTCAGCTTGTTCCATCAGTCTTAAAATGAAGCATATTGTGGGCATCACTGGGAAAAGTGCAGGCCAAGTTTATTAGAAGTATGAACTTAGAATCCTATAAAGGAAATTTAATGTCAAAATTAATGTGCAGATTCTGGAGAAAACCTTGCTGGTGTCAAGATACGCAGAGTAACTGAATAAATTTGCTCAGATCCTCACACAATTTTGCCTCTAATTAGAGTTGCCTGAGGCAGAATCTGTCAATGCAGGGATGGAAATATCAGGCTGGGGACAGGATGCCGGCCCTCACACTGCTTGGGAGCTCACAGACTGCTTTTCCATGGCTCTACAGCATTTAATTCACAGGCATTAGGATCCAAAATAAGGCTGGAAAAGCTTTTCTGCAGCATCAGATCGGAGGCAGGTAGAGCTGAGGAGTATTTTGCAATGGAAATCTGAGAACTGCTCTACATGAAACCCCCTTCTGTTTGGCTGAGCACTGATTTCAGGGAGCTTAGGAGAAGTGAAGCATGGATTTAAACTGAATGAGGGTAGATTTAGATGGGCTTTTAGGAAAAAATTCTTCCTGTGAGGGTGGTGAGGCCCATCCCTGGCAGTGTCCAAGGCCAGGCTGGATGGGGCTTGGAGCAACCTGGGACAGTGGAAAGTGTCCCTGCCCATGGCAGGGGGTGGAATGAGATGATCTTTAAGGCCCCTTCAAACCCAAACTGTTGTGTGCTCTGTGATCCTATGACAATTAAGCATTATGATTCCAGGAACAGTAATTCCCATGTTACTTATTTCAGGCTAGCTGAGCTTCCCAGAAAGCCTCCAAGGAGCCCTGACAGGGTTTCCTAGCCATGGTGAGCAGTCACCCTGCCTGCACATTAAGTCATTGTCTGTCATTCCCACCTTAGCACTGCAACGTGCTTTTCCAGGAACCTCCCACAGAGAGTTTTTGGGCAGATAAGGATTCGTTTTTCTTGAGCAGGAGCCATGGTTTTCCTACAATAGCAGTCATCATCACCATCTCCTGTGCCAATGAAGGCCACAAGCTAACTATAGGATGCCTGAGGAGCTATTTCCTGCTATTCTTTCACTTTCCACCAGCTGTTGTTGTTATTATTTAACTTACTATTAGTTTCAAGTATGATGCAGCATCAAGCAGTTGTTCTTATTAAGGAAAAATAATTGGCTGTCTGGCCCACACTTGGATGAAAGCTCATTTCTCTCTGGGGAGTTTTCAGCATTAGTCCATCTCTGGCAAAAAAAAGCTGTGATTTTAGCATCCTCCAAAACACAGGATTGCAGTAAAAGTGGAAATGGGGTAGTGAAGGAAAGTTCTGAATTAAAGTTCTTCATATGGACAGTTAGCAAGACGGTCACTTCTGTGTACAAAAAAATTCTAGTAAAATAAACACACCCTGCAAACTTCCTGGGCTCTAAATCATCCTGCTAAATTTGATTATCACTTAAGTGACTTAGAAAGCAAGATGTTCTCTGCGTTATGAGAGTTTATTCACAATGTCAGCTAAAACTGATAGACACTGCAGTAATTCAAACCAGAGGGTGGGGGAAAAAAGTTACAAAAACTTGGCTTAGGCTGGAGACCAGAGAAGAAATTGAAGGAAGAGCAGCATTTTTGAGGGAAGGGCGAATTGAAGGAATGAAGTTTTGAAATTCCTGTCTTTCCTGCCTCCCCAGTAAGCAGGAGAATCTAAGTTCCCTGCCTGCATGGGGAACAAAGCAGAGATTGAAGCTTTCAGCTCCGCTGCTCCCACTGCCCGTGGTTCCCTGGTGCCCGAGCCCCAGCTCTTGTGTACACACAAACCAGCCTGTGGCTTGCTCCAAGCTTGAACCTGGTGAAAGAAAAGCTCTCCAGAGTGCTGGACCATGCTGGCACTCAGCACTGAACCCCCTGGATGTCAGGAATCCCAACGCCTGAGCGCTGAGCAGAGGAGGGTCTCCAGCCCTGCTCCTGGGAAAGGCGGGCTGCTGCTGCTCCACTCCAGTTCCACAGGCTGAGTTAAACCACCCGTGGGTCTCTGCAGCTCTGTCCCTTCTGCTGACCCTGATGCAATCCCTGCTCCAAAAGATGCACATCCTCTGCCAACTGCACAGGGCTCAATTACGAACGGGAATGAATTTTCCAAGCTGGTGCTGCCATCCCGGCCAGGAAGGTGGCACAGCCTGGCAGCAGCCGCCACAACAAGGAGGTGGCAGGAGAAGATGCCACCTGTCCTGCTTAGGAACTGCTGAGGCACACAGCTCTGCACCAAATGCCTCAGGAGACTTCCAGAAAGCCTCCAATAATTAACAGCCTGAAGTTAACCGCGTGTCAAACATTTCACGGCAGATATCCAAACTGTAAATGAGTATCTGTTAGAATTTTACTTGGAAAAGAAAAACAATAGAGGAAGATTTATTCTGTATTAATGCCCCTGCATACTTCCTTACCTATCTCCCTGTCCAAGAACTTTTTCAGTTCAGTATCCCATCTGGGCTCAGCACCATCCCTGTTATATCCCATTTGCCTCTCCTTAGCTTCCAATAAATTTTGAAACGAATCAGCAAAAGTGGGAGAGGCTCTCAGCATTTTATGTAGCTGGAATAGAAGTGGGAACAGAGGCATCTGTGTGATTTCCTTCCATCCTGGTGAAAAAAATCAGAGTATGAGAGTAGACTTAGAGCCATGCCTGCCATGCAGGAGGCAGAGGGATGTTTGTGAAAGCCTGGGCAGCACTGAGCCTGTGCATTGCTGCCCTAAGATTCCCAACAGCAGCTCCAATCCACAACAACAAACAAACTCAAGCCACAGCATGGAAATACTAAAAAATCTGGACATTAACTAATAAACTTGGGAGAGAGAAAAGAATTTAAAGTGCAATCCCAGGGAGGGTATGAACCAGGGACCCTACATATGGATTATCTGGGGGTCTTAAACCTTCAAGAAGGGGGATTTACACTGATCCAGAAGATCCAAGATATGTGGACACACCGTGTCCAGTCTCAGAGATTTAAACACCTCAGATGTAAACTCTCCGGGAGTTTGCGTCTTGGTCAAGAAAAATTTTTGTTCTTTTTTAGCATTTCTTCCAAATTTTCTATCAGAGACAGAGAAATGGGCAACCTGATTAATCTGCCACCAGAAATGTTTTCATGAAGATGCTCTGGAAGAGCCTGGCAGTGAGCATGGGTGGGTACACAGCTGCCAGCCCAGGACATGCCCAGGTGTCAGGGGTCAGCTGCCAGCCCTGGCACCAGCCCAGCCCTGACACCACATCCTGGCTGTTCTCCAGAGTGAGAACTGCAGGAAGCAAAGGCTGGCACTGCCAAACCCTGCTTCGTGTCCTTTATTGTAAAGGCTGACTCCTTTTTCCTGCAGTTCTTAAGTGTGGCCCTTGGAGCATAATTGAATGAGACAGAAGCAAAAATTGAGAGGTTTCTGCTTTGGAAAGAGATGTGACTCTCGTTTATTGTTAACCACAAAACACGAGCCCATTTTCTTTCTTCTTTTTCCTTTTTCTTGGTGTCAACTTCACAGTTTTTGTTACTTTAAAGTAACTTGGGGTTTAACAGAGCCTAAGACCCCAAAACGTCCTCATCAGCACATTGGGATGCCTCTTCTCCAGGGATTGGAGCCACCAAGCATCCTGACAGTTTGGCTGCCACCAGAGCAGGACCAGACAAGCAGAGCCTCATTTTTACCTGCACCAAACACCTCATTTTTTCCACTTTTTATAACCCCTTTCCACCTCCCACACCATACTGCTTTCCAGAGGCTGCAGCAGAATTTCCCTGTTTTCCAGAACATTTCTCTGCAGAGGAAACCTTCTGTCACCCGCATGAGAAGTGAGATTTGAAGTGAATGTTGTCAATAATTACCTACTTCATGCAATTTTGTGATTATAAATTTGGGGTGGGCTGTGGTGATGGTCTTTTTTCACCTCCTGCACAACCCAAAACGACCCTTGTCCTGAATTTTTCCCTCCCCAGTGTTGCCTCTGAGTCATGCTGAGCACCCAGAAGAAAACAACCCATTTTTGGCTTCTAGTGATGGAGAATCCTACATGTCCCATCCATAACTCAAATCTTCATGAGGCATTTTATAGTTATCTACTTCCACCATTAAAATTTTTAACTGTGTTTCCATCCCAGGTTTGTCTGGATGTTGTATTTTGTATCTCCTTTTGTAAATGTAAGGAAAATCCCATTCCTAAATCAGCTTTCTTCAAATTTTAAGTTGATTGGCCAAATACTGTTTTAAACTAAAATTTAAGAATATTGGGCAAACTATAATGACAACAGGGGCAAAATATAGGACATTTCCATATTAGTGCTTTGTCCTCAGCAGTGTCCATTCCAAAGTCAAATAGTGATGCTGGAGCAGGATAAAAATTCTGCAAATGTGTGAGCCAGCATTCATCTACTCTTCTGATTTAAAGAGTCACCATTTCCTGAACTCTCAAAGTATCATAAAATAAAACATTTCTTGGATGTTCTCTGACACGAGCAAATCTTTCTCAAAGTCAGTGGGAGACTTTCCACTTCCATTAGTGGGCATTTTGTCAAGCTCTGACTTTTTTTTTGTAAGTGAAGCTCCAAATCCTACAATAATTTGAACTTTATTGCCTATGCAAGAGAAAAGCAGCCAAAAAAAGCTCCCAAATAAATGTATGGAAAAGAAACAGCAAAACAAGGTTTCCCCAAACAGCATTCACTGGTAACAATACAGCTTTGTGACTGCTGTCATTTTTTAAATGTATTTCCAAGGAAAAACTAAAGGAAATATATGATTTGTCCACATTTCTGCCAAGAAGGCAGTTCCCAGAGCAAACATTTAATGACAGCATCACAGGAAAACAATTTTTCCCATCTTTTTAAGCTCCCTGTCCACTGCAAAAAGAACATCAGCAGCAAGAAATCCCACCCAGAAGGGGCGGGGGTAAGGACACTGATGGAAGTGAAACAATTCTTTGGAGCTGAGCTGGTTTGAGAGGGCTCTGGTGAGCAGCTCGTCATCTCCTGGAGATTGCCCAAATCCAAGGTCCCACTGGAGCTCATCAAATTAGGCTGTCCATGGATTCAGCTGACAGGACCGTGCCAAATACCTGCCCCAGAGGAATTTCTTATTTTCTGCTGAGATCATGAGGTTTTTCCCCTTGATGTGTTTGGTTTAGGGTGGTTTTTTTGCTGGTTTTTTTTTTGTTTTGTTGNGAAATGGAGAATTTGATTTCTTTAGAAGGAGAATTTGCAGAAGGACAAATAACCTGGGCCCTTGGCCATCAAGCAAAACCAGACTCAAGCTGCTCCACAGCACTCAGTGGAAAGTGGCAGTGATTCCTGGCTGGTGGGAGATTAAAGGTGATTTGAAGTGAGGCAAGGACCACCCCTCACACAGCATTTCCAGCTCAACTGAAGTAGAAATGTCTGCTATAAACAATCTTATATATGTAAACCTCCCTTGTACTTAAAACCAGGCTTGAAAAAAGTACTGGTGGAAGAAGAAACACCAACAAATCAAAAGTGGCAGAGGATAAAAGGTGGATTTTGGAGAGGCCTGAACAAGTGGGCTCCTATGGAAGGGCAGACAGAGCACAGCCATCCATGAGCTCACAGGAACTTTCTCTCCAGCAAGGGAGGACTTAAAGAGCCAAATAAGTCCATGAAATTCACACAAGGGCCTTGAGGGATGAAAGAAATATTACCTGAAGAGACAAATTCCCCAATCAAGACCACAAAAGCCCTTAAAATTATCACATGAGTTGGTTCAGACTCTCTGGCAGGACTTCTGCAGAGCAGCAGGAGTCCCAGTGTGGGGATTTGATAAATCACAAGCCACTGCTGTGCTGCTGCTGCACAGAAAAGAGATCCATCAGGGACCAGTCAGAACCTGTCCAGGACAGATTTGTGCTAAGACATGACTGTCTGAACAAGACTGGACCTTGGCAATGACCTCTGCAGGGTGCTGGAGAGAGCAAAGCTGCCAGGAATTGTGGTCTTGATGGAGCTTTCCTGGGGGGAAATTGGATAAATCATTCTGCTAACCTGGTGGAGCCCAGTTGTTCCTGCATGGGCTTCCTCAGGAGTTTCTGTTTCTGCCCTGATTTTGGTTTTGTACTGCAAAAGTGTTTCCTAACTCATGGCAAAGAGCTTTAAACTGAGTGATCACCACTGACTCACTCCAAGTAACATCATGGCTTCCAACATCAAAAAGGATGTAGGGCTGGAGGAGTCAGAGTTTGAAGGGCTCAGTGACTGCTGTGATCAAGGGCGTTGGAATTTCTATTAGGAAACAGCAAAAAAATGCTGTCAAATCTACCACCCTGCTAAAGAGAAATGTCTCCTCCCTGTCCCACATGGGTATCTTAATGTGGCAGAATGGAGGGGGTCTTATCAGGTGTGCAAAAAGGGGTGCAAAAGCAACAGAGGAGCTTCTCTGAGGCTGGGGAGAGGAGAGGGAAAATAAGAACTGTCAAAATTAACCCAGATGCAAGTTTCGATGAGGAAAACAGTCTCAGATGTTTTCCAGCCACAAACACGGAGAGGGAAAATGTGTTGTGGTGCAGTGAGAATGGAGCAGAAATCAGAGAACTGAGGGTTGCTCCAAGCCTGTCACCCCTCCCTGGTGCTCAGCAAAGGGCTGGAAAATGAGGAGAGGATGTGGAAAGGATGGAGCTGAGAGGGAGTCACAGCCACAGCATCACATGGGGAAGTCTAGAGGGATGGGGGGATCTCCCTGCTGGGGTTTGGAAAGCGACTGCACGTCAGGAGTGTGGATTTGTAAGCCCTGAAGATGCAATAACTGCATTTAGGGAATGGAGCAAGGAGAAGAGGACAGCTAAGGCACTGTCAGGTCACTGAACCTGAATTGACAGGAAAGCAAGCCTTCAAAAGCACTTTGTCAAGAAATATTAAGACACTGTGAATCGGGCTTTGCTTCCATTCCTGTTTCTTCCAAGAATGAGTCCCAGCTTTTTTCTGGCAGGACATGAGTCATTCTGACCACCCTCAGTGAAATCCTGGGTGGAAAGAAGAAAGCCCCTGGCACACAGAGGTTTCCTTCCTGGGCATCTTCTGGGTAAAACACTTTGAGCCTGAGCTGCCATTCATTTTTGGCAAATGACTAATAATGACTTGCAAAATTCACTGCTATGTTCTTCACCACAGCTGCTCTGGGAATATGTTTTTGGCACTCAAAGCACTGCTACCATCATGACAAAACCAATTATGCTAGTTCAAAAAATAAAAAAAAAACAAAACAGGCCAAAAAGATATAAGGTTATTGTTGGGGTAAAGGCAGGGGAATTACTGAGATGAGTTGTCTACAAAATAGCTTAAGAGAGTTGATTTCTTATTATGACATTATGAGTTAGGCTGGCTCAATTATGATGAGTGATAATCATGACAAAAAGTGCTCTAGCTATGGCCTTGGGAGATGAAAATTGAGGGGAGGAATTAGCAGGGGGTTGAGGGAAAGAAAAGAAATAAAATTAAGTCATCTTCAGTATATATTAAGCCAATAGAAATTGATTTAAATTACAGTGTGTGAGTGGAGTAGCATGAAAAGTAATTCCACAAAAGCAGGACATGGATTATTTTATGGTGTGCATCTATCTAAAGTCAGGCACCCTGAGGGAGGATTAGGCTTTAAAGGGGTCCTGGCAGTGCAAAGAGCCCAGAAAAAGGGAATCTGGTCCCCAGGCAGAGGGACATTTCGGATTGGAACTGTATCCTCAAGTCTTACCCTCATCACACAGCACTTTCCAGAGATCCACCTAAAAAACTGAAGGATTTTTATGCCTCCTTAAGTGCTCAGAATCACATAGTCCCGGTTGTCAGAAATCTGTCCTTTTTCCTCCTGAATTTCCTCATTGTAAAGCTATACCTGGACTTTAGGTGACCTCCTGACACTGTCCTTAGGATGCTGCAGAACTGTAATATCCTCACCAGCTGCCTTTTGCTTGGATAACCAAGCCAGCATATCCCGGTTCCTCCACATCCCTTGGCCCTTCCTTTCCCTGGGGCTCTGCTGAGCATAATCCAGGTGGGAAACCTGACCCCTGGAGGCTCCCTCTGCCCTGGAACTAGGGGGCAGCTGAGAAACCACCTCTGAGAAAAGAGCTAAAAAACAAATAAAAACCCTGCGAGAGCCAAGGAAAACTGGAAGTAACGAGATGATTTGTGTAAACTTTAAATTGAGCGAGTTTCATGGAGAAGGCTCGGGTTTCATTTTGCGGGCAGGGAGAGGCAAACTCCGGCACAACAGCGGCGGCTTCAAGGCAGCACGGACACGGCCCTGTCCTTGCTCCCTCCACACCATGGAAAATGCAGGCAAATGATCCTTTGGGGTTTGCTCTATGCTAAAATGAAAGGGGGAAAGTGCTAGAATATCTGAGTTTTGCCTGTCAATCCCGGGCTGTTGGAAACAACCGGGCGTTTGTGACGGGCACAGCAGCGCGAGCAGGCGAGGAGCAGCCTGGCTGCTCTTGGCAAAGCCTCCAATCTGGGAGCTCCAATTCTGCCTGGGGATTGCACACGAAAGGAAAACACAGCTCTGGGTCCTGCAGGACATTTTTTGCCTGAGCATAGGTGGAGGGCTAAGGCACAGCTCCCCTGCAGACCACCCACCACCTCCTCACAGCCAGCGCTTGTTCTGCCGGTGTCTTTGGGACACCCCGGCGTGGCCAGGGACCAAGAGCAATTTGGAAGGTAGAGAAACATAAACAGCTGCAGATTTAGAAAACAGGAGATAGAGATTTTTGTGATAGAGCTGTTGCTCCGAAGAGTGAGACATAACTATAAGGTCAAAATGGAAAACCTGTCTGGCTCAGGAACGTGGAAAATGCACTGAGGGCAGGAGTTATGCAATGTGGCAAGATGTTTATCACTTCTGGGGTTTTTTCACCTCTTTTTTTCCCCTGAAATTGAAGATGAGTGTTAGAGAATGGGCTGCTGGGGGTGAGAGAGAAAACAGGGACACTTCTCTTCTTGGGCTGACACTTCAAAAGCGTGACACAGCAATGATGACACTGGGAAAAATTTTAAAGGTTTGCTCTTCTCTGACTACTTTCAAGGAAGACTCAGGTGAGACAGTGGTGAGGGAAAAGGGGGTAGACCCTCTCCCACCCAACAGCTCCTTGATATCAGCAGCTCCTTGATACCAACGCTGACAGAGTCAGGGCTCGGTTCAGGAACACAGTCTGTGCCACACTTGGCGTCATCAGAAACCTCTCCTGTCTCCACACTCAGCAGCACCTCAGAAAAACCTTTCCTAGGAGTTTAAAACCAAACCCAAATGCTGCTGCCTGTCCAAATCCAGAGGAGATGACAGCCAAGGGGTTCAGGCAGGAAAGTCGGGAAAAGTTCACAAGAAACGCTTGTGGGTGGTAGAGTGATGTCACCCTTTAGGTAGCTCCCAGCATTTTGAGGTCAGCCATCCATTAATTTTCCATTAAAAACCTGGCAATCTACGTGTGAGCATTGCAACATCCGATTTCTGTGAGCCAGGGAGGGTGTGTACCCACGGGCTGCCCCTGCACCCTGCTCCCCTGGGTGCACAGGAGCTGCTCGGGACATCCAGAGCCAGCAGCCACTCGTTCCTGGGAGAAATGAGTCAACACTGGGAGCAGAGACACATTCCAGTGTCCAGGAAAACAACTGAAACCTTGAGTGGTCTTGCAACATCCGAGCCACTCAACAGAGTGAAGCAATCGCTCACATGAGCCGGTCTTCATCTCCTTTCAGCCGCACTGCAGAGCTCAGGAGCAGCCAGAGTTTGCTCCTCCGTGGTCCACAGGTGCTTAGTGACCACCAGTGACCTCTCCCAGCGCACCTGCCCAGTGCTGGACACCCCTAAAATGCTGAAAGACCCCTCTCTGCTGTGTAGGCAGGGAGAGGCAGTGCAATCTTCTCTTTGCAGGGATGCAAAACTGCTGCCCTGGGAGGAGGGACCACCTCCTCATCCTCCATCCCATGTGCACCACAACAGCAGCAACAGGAGATTTGCATTTCTGACACTTCAACAGTTACATTGGATTTGGCTGGGGTTTTTTTCCTTTCTCTTGCAAGCCTGAAAAATGTTTATGGTCTAAGGAAAACATAAAAAAGAAAAAAATCCAACAAAACGTAGCAGAAGTGAGTATAACTTTTCCATGCCAAGGAGAGGGGTTTTTAAACAACTTTAAGGCAACATTTTTGTAGTTACAGTGGTACATTTATAGTGCAGAAAAAGTGGTGAAAAACAAACATTTCAGAGGTAAAAACAGCTCAGCCCTAGCAGGTGTTTTATGATGTTAACAGAGCCAAGTGAGGAAAACATTTCTCCATTACAGATGCAATTATCTGTTTGAACTGAAAACACAGACTTTGGAGGAAAAAAAAAAAAAATCTAAACGCTTGACTTCCAAAATATTTAACTTATTTTGAGCATTTGACCAGTAGGAGGGAGCAAAGCAGGGACAAAACCACTCGTGTGGTGCTTCCAAATGTACATACACTGTTCACGCTTTTCATAGCTGAGTGGTTAACAACAAAGACAATCACATTCCTGCTACAGCTGATTAAACAGTTGATCCCACGGACCCCAGGCTTCTCAGACACGGTTGTTTGCTGTAAGCAGAACCAGCAAAACAAAAACAAGGCTGAAGCAGAGATGTTCATCTGCTGTGGCTCGGGTTCAGGACAGCAACCCCAGCCAGAGTCCTGCATAAATATGAAACGTCTCCTGTTTACGCTAAAATTAATGCAATTTAGCCAGAACTTTACAGGGTCGGGAATGTGGAGGTGTGGTTAAATTCTGTAGCTGAGCTAGGAGCTGGGTTGTGCCTCTCCTGCTATCATCAAAGAGCTGGAGCTGCCAAGTCCTGTGCGCAGGACTCCTGGATCCCTGCTTTGTTTATGGGTTAACGTCCCCGTGCTCAATCCATGTTTTCTTGGCTGTACATAGAGTGTCCCACCAGCCCAGCTGGGCAACTTTAGACGATGTCTTAAGCACGAAAACAGCTCTCCATTTGGAAAAGCTTTGATTCCCGTTGAGCCTGTGAATAACCACATCACCCAAGAGTCCATTCCCCACCTACAGCTGCTCCCATGGGGCTTCCTGAATTATGTTACATGGAATATCTGACTTGTGGAGAAATAAGTCCTGTTGAACTTAAATGATCTGTCCTTTCAGCAGGCATGCACTCATTCCTAGTTACATACCACAAATTCCTCTCAAAATTATTTTACATCCAGCTTTGTTTTGCGTTTTTGGAAGCACTGAGTGTTGTCTCCTTAATGTGCCTTTGTCAGAAACAATTGCATTTGTATTGGCAATCCTTTTTTCTAAGATATTACTAAATTTCCAATCCTCTCCCTGTGGAATGACAAGTTGGATAAATAAAAAGCCTGGCTTCTCACCACTTTTTTGCAAAAGAGGAAAAAAATGTACTTTACTATGTGGCATAAGAGACAGAATTTCCACATAGCAGCAACCCTCTCTCTGAAAAAAAAAAACAAACCTGCAAGCCTTTCACATTTTAGCCCAATCTGAGTATTTGCTCCAAAGCAAAAAAGCTCAAAATGTTCTAGAACTGAGTTCACTTTTGATATTCAATATTCATTCATTACTTTTGCCCCTGTATCATTTTTATTACAGCAAATCTCAGACCTGAACCAGCTGACATTTTTTGTATCTCCCCGGTGGTGTAAGGACTATATAAAAAAAACATTTCCCATATGGATAAAGGAGCTGCAGTAAACTGAAAAGTTTACAAAATGAAAAAAACAGGAAAAGCAGTGAGGGAGAGCTGTGACCACCACAGAGCTGGAAACTTGGAGCACAAGACCTGAAACAACGTCCCCTTGCAAGAAGCATGTGGAATTTGGAGAAGACCACCACAAGCACAAGCCTCATATCCCTAATATATCTCATGTTTTACATATATATATATATTTGAGACAATGTTTTAACCTTGGAAGAAATGCCATGTTTCATTTCTTGGTGTGTTTGGTGGGGGAACTTTAGCAAGGGTGAAGGGGTTTGTTCTCAGCCTTGTACTCACTAAACTGAGATTGAGTTGGTCCTTCCAAGGCTTGGCCTTAACCCTGAGAGAGGAGACTGTTCTACAGGTCATAGTCACCCACCACCCAGGGCTGTGATCTGTAGGGCCTGGTGTCCTGGGGTTTGTGATTACTGGAGTTTTTCCATAGTTAAATGTCTCTGAAGCTGCAAGTCCATTTTATATTTAGTTAATGGAAACCAACTGGAAATATTCCCGTTGACTCCCAAGGGCCATGCCTCAAAACATAATGTATTAATGGAATAAACCACCCTGTTAAATCACCAGAAGTCATGGACAGACTCATTCCTCAGCCCTAAGCCCCTGTCCAGATGACACAACTTCTCTGCAAGGGAGGAGCAGGAGGAGTTAATCCAGGGAATAAAGTCTGGGCTGCTGAAACACAGATTTCACACTCCCTCCAAACAAGCACCTCTGGATGTGGGAAAAGGAAAATCAGAGCATGGCCCCCAGGGTCAGACCAGAATGATCCTGTGACAGCCCTGTAGCAGCCAAATCCCTCCCTACCTACCCCAGAGGGTTCTGGCTACACGGGCATTAAGGAATGTGCAGGCTCATTAGAGGGTAAGGATGAGAAAAAAAAAAATAGAATCAGAGCATCATTGAGTTTGGAAAAGACCTTTGAGATCATCAAGTTCAACTGTCACCCCAGCACTGCCAAGTCCACCACTAACCCCTGTCCCCAAGTGCCACATCCACACATCTTTAAAATGAGGTTACTTTGGAAAAGTTGGATTTTGCTGCCTGGGATACATCTCCATACACTCAGCCCGGCTCAGAGCTAGAGAGCCCTGCAGCTCTTGGAACCTTCTGCTGCAACTTTCCATCCAAAAGCTCCACGTGGACTCACTTGTAAATGGCAAGAGATTAGAGAACTTCCCGTCGTCATCACTTATTCACCAAAAGTTTGGAAAAATCTTGCTTTCCGCAGGAAAAAAAAAAAAAGGAAAGGGATAGGATCTTGAGGGAGGGGAGAAATAAAATGTTTATGGTGTGCATTACCTAAAAAAATAATTCATATGATGAATCTTTATCTTAAAAGCCCTGGACTAAAAACAAATAAATGAATCATTGAAATTATTGTGGAAGCAGGCATGTTTCATGTTATTTATGTGTTTAATGTTCCTTTTAGGGTTAGGTTTTTTTTCCTTCCTATAAAGAAAGGCAGTTTTCTTAGCATTGCTGTGAATACCAATGTCAAATTCTATTTTAACCGTGTTCAGTGATGCATGAACATCCCAAAGGCAGAATTTTAAAAACACTAAAACCATTTGTTAAAGAGCAACTAGACAAATTGAGCAGTACTCTTTCCCTGCAAACTTTAGACAGACAGGTCAAAATATGGTTCCACCTGGAGAGTGCCTGAGTGCAATTTTCATTGACTTTACCTGAGCTTTGGATCAGACCCACAAATGCGTTTTTCTGTTGGCAGTCGGTCTTTGTGAACAAAATTATTGATGAGATTGCAAGAAAGCAAAGCACCTATTAAATGGGCAGGGGTTTTCCAAGCAGACATTGTGGCACATTCTGCAGAGACCTTGAAGTTGGCACGTGAGGTGGGGGATGCCTTTTGCAGCAACAGAGCAGCAGTGGTGGCACTCCAGGAACTCCTAAACAAAGGAAGAAGATCTCCTGCCTTGTTTTTTTTTTTGTTTTTTGGGGAAAGGAAGAAGTGAAGGGAAGCCTGCTATGAAAACAAAAGGAACTGCCTCAAGTCCAACTGTGCCTTTTGAGAACATCAGGTGTCCTTTCACCAAGACAGCAACCTCATCTCTGCTGGTTCCTTCAAGGAATCCAATTGTTCCAAGGATATTCCCTCTTCCCTCTTCTGATGTGATATTTCTGGCCTCATCCTTGTGTATTAACTATCAAAACAGGAATTTTCTTCCTTGATTCACACCTTCTCACCTCTTCTCTTTTTTTTATTTCTTTTCCTTTTCACTCTGTGACACACCAAGAGTACAACACCATTTACATCTGTGCCCCACTGACCTCCAGCCCAGCCAGGGATGCACACATAGGCCTAATTTTAAGCACACAATTAGCATATGTGACTTAATGGGTGCATTGAATGAGTTTAAAATTACGTATATTTTAAAGCAGTGCTGGTTCTGGGGGTATATTCCTGTATTTATCTTCCAGCTTCAAATTTGTCATAATTACATTGCCCTTCCTGCTCTCTTTAGATATTTCCATCTTCCCTCTGTGTCAGGAAAAGTCTTTCTTTTCACAGTTTGTTCACCAGTTTATGATAACACAATCTCTGTGGTGTTTCCCTTGCAGGCCTTGGACTGAAATGATTTAATGACCTGATCATTAATTGATTACAGTTTGTGGTTGTGTGCACTTGGTATCCTGTGGGATATGAACCCACCAGAGCTGAAGAAGTCCATCCTTCCCTAGGAAAAGGAGTCCAAATTTCTAAGGACTGAAGAACACACTCATTTCCCTCTGCTACCATGATTCACCTGTGATGTTCCTCCAAGGAATACCTGGATTTTCCCCCAGCCAGTCACCACAGGCTGCATCTTTCCCACAGAGCTATTAGAATTCTTAATTCTTTTACTACTTCTTTTGGTTATGCTTTGTTTTGGTATTTTTGTTGTTGTTGTTGTTGTTGGTTGGTTGGTTTTTTGTTATTATTGTTGTTGGTTTGTTGGATTTTTTTTTTGAGGCAACAGCAGGTTTTCAAAAATACTTTTAATTAAATAAAAGGAAAAATCAGTGATAAAAGTGTTTTAGGAAGTAGAGGTGATGGCTTACTGATTCTTTTCCATGTAGCAGAAAGATGTGTGATTCTAAGGAAAATCAAAATACAGATTAAAAAAGAAAAAGCTTCAAGAAAATCATACTAAGAAAATAAATTAAATTAAATAAAAAATCGCAGTCTCCCCAGTAAGGTAAACGAGGGAAATCAATGCCACCTGGACTGCAGCAGGTATTGGCCTGCTTGGATTTTCCACAAGAGGAAAAGAAATTCACTTTTCTCCCCTCCTGTGTCCCCACTTTTCATCCATCTTAATTTGGTCAGGTTATTTTGTCAGCCATCTGCTTCGCTCCGAGTCAAATAACCTTCTTCCTTCTGCCTTCTGCAGGATACAGCAGATCCAAGCCAGGGAATACAGAGCGTGGATCTGAGCACTCCTGGCACCTGGGATGGATAAACCTGAGTTTAAGCCTCGCTCAGTTCAGGCTCATCAGTCCCCCCCTTTAAAAACCTGCTGAAATGCTTTGAGTAGCTGAAATTAGCCTTGTAAATACCCTGCTGCCATGCCCAAAAAAAGTCATGGAACCTCGATTCCCACTGAAATATTGAAGCATTTTGTTATTTTCTTATGCTGCTGCTGCCTTTCAAAGAGCAGGTGGCCTTAGCACAGATTAGTTAAACAAATACGTGGAAAGGAAAAGTTATTCTGGCAGAGGGGGGGAATGGAAGCCAATATTTCTTCTTACTGAGGTCCAAAGTGTGTGCCTGTGAACCCACAGGCAGAGTGTGCACAGGAATTTGTCACTGTTCTGTGTGTGACATGGTGACAGGGATTTACCAGCTCAAGGGGAAAGTAAAAACAAAACCCCATCCA
>VWZP01009377.1:1522234-1557352 GCA_013396995.1 Dicaeum eximium
AACCCCACCCAGAGGCAGAGCCTGGCTAAAAGACCAGAACAAATTCTGTCTTTCCCTCAGGAAGATTCTTGTGGAGACAAGAAAAAAAAAAATTAAAACAGAATAAAATAAAATAAAATAAAATAAAATAAAATAAAATAAAATAAAATAAAATAAAATAAAATATAAAATAAATAAAATTACAGGCATCTGGCAAGCGACAGCAACTGAAGACACAAAGGCACTGTCAGGTGGGAGGGAGATGCAAAATAGTCACTTTTTGATGAGAATAAATGGAAGAAATGGCTATTTTGGGGGGGGGGGGGNGGGGGGGTGAGGGGACAATTAGTGCCCAAACATTAGGATCCACTGCCTATAGCATGAGTTAGCAAGTGCTAGGGGCTAAGGATTTGAATTTCTTTCAGAGGAGCAAAGGATTTCGTGCTGTTTCTTGGGTCTTTTTTGGGGGGAAGGGGAGGGTGGGAATGGAAAGGAAACNGCTAAAAGACCAGAACAAATTCTGTCTTTCCCTCAGGAAGATTCTTGTGGAGACAAGAAAAAAAAAAATTAAAANGGAAAGGAAACAGGGGAAAAGGGGAGAAATAGGTAGTAAAAACATCATGAGAAATATCACAGTAGCGAGGAGAGAAGGCAGCTGAGAAAGTCAAGGATAACTGAAGAAGCACATGAAGCATGACCTTGAAATGAGACTGATGAAGTGAGTTTTTTGGGTTGAGTGCTGGCTAGAAAAGGGGAGTTGGACCACTGCCCAAAGAAACTGCCTCCTGCTATTTAATTCCTAATGAGTTCAGGGAACAAGGATTTTGCCCAGGCTTTGAAATAAACAGGATTGTGTCAAAGAAATACTTGAGACCATCATTAATATTTACTTCTAGTGAAAAAAAATGCCCTGGGACCCCACATCCTGGCTAATCATTTGGGTCAAAAAGGTAACATCAGATGAATTTCAGTGCTGTACATTATTTTGTAGGGCCAAATAAGAAGGGTCATTTCTAACAAATTATTATATTAATTAATTCTGTAGGACTTCAGCATTGTAGTTTCTTATTTTCCTTCCTTCCTGTGCCAATTTTTCCATCCCTATAATCGTCCTTCCTGTTTATGCAGTTCCATATGCACAGTGGCTACTAAAGTCAGCTGTTAAATCTGTTTACTGTAAATATTTACACTGTGGCTATTAGTGAAATGTGTATCTCTGAACGGGTGATGGATGGCAGAGGGGTCTAATCTGAGAGACACTGTGGGATAAACAGGGAAAGTCACGTGTGCAGCCTGGGAATGCTGCTTCCCACTGCGGGGAAGGCAGAAAGGAAAGTCCTGTGCTTGGGACATTTGCTGATCCAGTTTGGATCCCCTTTTCTCCAGGGCATCCTAGGGGCTGGGCTGACAGTGGGCATCCAGCAGCTCCTGGATGAGCCATGGAATCCTCCATCCTCTGGAAAGGATGGATCCTAAGTGTCCCTGTTCTTCACATTCTTTGTGTCCTCTCAGAAGCAACTGGTGTGACAAAGCAGATTTTCTGTTGAGAAAGAGACACTGAAGAAATAATGAAATGCCCTCCAAACAGTGAATTGTTCGAGAAGAGCAGAAATAAAATTATCTGGGAAGAGCAGAAATGAGCAGGCATTTGATGTCAGTTCAATATTTGCTGGAGTAACAGTTTGGGCTTTGTTAATAGGAGTTTTCCCACACGGTGCTGTCACATCAAGCTTCAAAGAGGAGTCACCTACACAGCTCTTCCAGCCAAGCCTGACATCCTAATGGCACAAAAGGAGAGAGTTGGAAAGGTGACATTCCCTGGAAACCTCCAAATAGACATGTCAGTATATCTCAGCACAGAGACTGGCCTCATCCCATGCTTCTAATCAGAGTTGTGGGGATTATTTATAAACCAGGATAGCACATAACCCTAAAGCACGTGCTGGAGCTCCTTGTTTAAGCCCCAGCATGTGTTTAGATGCTGTTTTGCAGGGCTGGGCTCTCCTGATGACCCAGCTGCACGTCAGGGAGCGTGTCCAACAGGGAAATAACTTGGCAGTTTGCTCTGGATTGAAGATAGGAGTTGTGAGCACATGGAAAACACTGCATGACTTGTGCCTGCACGACATGAGGGTTTGGGAAAGGTTCCACGTGTTACTAAACCCATTCGAGATTCTGAACTCTGCCTCCTTTGTTTTCCTTTTAATTCCTAGACAAATGGAAAATCCACAGGGAGATGAGCAGGCTGATAACGCTGATGAGTACCTGGACTTGGGGATTCATCCTAGAGAACATCATTTTCCCTGATCAGCAGCAGGCTGGAGAATAAAGACAGGTACGGAGCTCCTCTGAGAGCTGAGAAGCAAGGGAGCCTGGAGAAGAGGAAAAAGAAAAAAAATAAATAAAGAAGGGGGCGAAAAAGGGAGGAGGAGCCACGTTTTGTTCACATCCTGACCTGTACCTGATGTACAGCAACGCTCCCCTTCCACGTACACACCAGCACACCTGCAACTACAGCTACAAAAATCTCCCTTTTGGTGAAAATGCTCTTCTCTGCCAGCTGCATATCCATAAACCTGCGTTCTCCTCCATCCATAAACCTCCATTTTCCTCCTTGCTGCCCAGGTGCCCCTCTGATCAAAGGGACAGCAGCTCCTTTTTTCAAAAGGAGCCCTTTCATTTGGCAGAAGTGCCTTCCTTCCCACACCAGAATTAATCTCTGCACAGGTATTTTTCCATGTGTAGCTCTACCTTCTTTGTGGGAAAGTTTATTTTGCTCAGCCCAATTAACCACTGCTGCAAATGCTCTCTTAATGGCAGCCAGGGTGGGATTAGTCATTCCCAGGTGGGAAAGTTTGCTCCATGTGGCACCTGCCAAGCTCCACCCAGCCTTCTGCTGCACTTTACAGGAGAAGGACGGAGCTGATAGTTTCTCTCATGTGATCAAATCATGATGGTACCAGCTTTGATTTCTCTCTGTGAGGTGTTTTATTTCTGCTGGCACTCCCAGAGCTCAGGCTTGGATGTGTCTGTGACACAGCTTGATGTTCATGTGAGTTTTCCATGCTCTGCCACTGCATTCTCACCTCTCCTTCCTCCACGTTATTTCGCTCTGATCTGCTACCTGCATTTATCTTTTCGCCACCTTTTGGCTTTTAGGCACACAGAGAGCAACAGGCAGAAGGATCAGAGCAGAAAACTGTTTTCTGTTCGACGGAGACCACAAAAGTGTGCCCAAAACACCACAGGCACACGAGGTTTTATCATCCACATCTTACCTGCCCTCTCCAGCTGCTGCTGGAGCATCACAGTGGGGAAGGCGGAAAAGAAAAACAACTAATTAAACGAAAACCCATCAAACTCCAACTCAGCAGACCCAAAATTTGTGTCGGGAAGCGTTTCCAGGCCCGGCAGGTCACCCTGACCCGGGTTCAGGTGTGAATCAGGAGCTGCGCGCGCTCCCGGCGTTTCTCCAAAGCCTCTCCGCTCATCCTGGAATGCGATGGGGAATCCAAGGACAGCTGCCCGCAGCCTCTAAATCCTTGTGTCTCAGTCCCCACCACACCTCAAACAAAAGCAGCAGCGGCTTACAATGAGTGCCATTGAAGAGATAACCACCTCCACTCCCTGTTATTGACTTTAGAGTGGCATTTCCTCTATCAAGAATGAGCCCCACAACAAGGTGTTTGTACCTGGCTGCAAGACAAACTTGCTTTTCACCGGTGCCTGCTGCACATACCGCACCGAGGTGTTGGGAGGATTAATTACTTAGCTCATGCAGAGGACTTTGAAGATAAAATGTGCCAAGTAATTACTATGTGTTTTACTGATTTGGGCATGCACGGACATTATTTTCATAATGGTTTGTTGATTTTGTTGACTGGCAGTCCAGGACAAAGCTGCATTTCTTGCGAGGTTTCTTTTTTTTAATATTATTTTTAATAGGATTTTTAATTGCAGTATTTACTTTAGTCACCTATTAAATAGCTAATTACTTGTGATCCTGTTTAGATTTGTGTTTAGCACAGACAACAATTACATCTTTTCTCCCACAGCCCACAGTTACTGCATTACATCCCAGGCTTGATCTATTTTTTCTCCCTGTAAACAGGACTTTCTGACTGTAATAACTAATTTTCGTGCTTCTCTTCCATAAGGTGGAATGAATCTCAGTAAAGGCTCTCTGCTTCACCCACAACAAAAGGAACCGTGGCCAAAAGCTGTTGTACAAACATGGGAGATTGATCCTTTGTGTCATTAAAAGGTGTAAACGGGACATCAGTGTAAACAGGAGAAACAACGGGGTAGGGAAAGAAAATGTCTGCAAAGCTCGGCGTTGGGCAGATTGTGGAAAGGAGCCGGTGATGCCGTCCTGGGAGGTCATGAGGTTTTCCTTTCCGGAGGATGAGCAGGGAGACTGGCAGCTCTCACCCACCGGAGCTTTCTGAAAAGCGCTGATAGCAGCAGAAGGTGCCGCAGAGCATCCCTCAACCCAGGGATTTGGGTCTCAGGATGACCCAAAAAACTCCCTGAGAGCTGGAGCAGAGGAGCCCAGCCAGCAACCTTTGCACTTTGTGTTTAAACTACCATTGCCACTTCCACAAAATCCCAATTAAAGAAAAAGTCTTTGTTAGACAGAGTTTGGCAGGTGACATTTGGCAGATTATTTCCATTCTACTTCCTCACACTTCAGGCCAGCACCAAGCTCCTCTGCAGCACTCAGGGATTTGTGAAAAGGCCAAACCTCGTCAGAAACAGCCACCAACAACAACCAGACAGGAAAGATCTCCTTTCTTGCATGCCTGAACCTCCTTTTGCTGCTGCAGGAGGATTTCTAAGCTCAGCATCTTAGATCAGATTAGTTTTTTTGCCTGTCCTTAGTCCCAGCCTCTGACAGGACACCCAGCCCTGCAGGCCCTGATGACCTTCTCAGGAGCAGAAGGTGAACATCAGAGCTCTTTTTGACAAGATAACCTGTCCTGTGTGTGTGGAGCCTCTGCCCAGCTCTTCTCTCCAGTCTGAGCAGGCAAAGCCTCTGTCTGCCCCAGGAGAGGGTTTTTTGCAGCACATCTCCTTCGAGTTATAATCCAAAATAGCGTTAGCAGATGGAAACCCTGGATTTGCCTCCCTGTGATGCCATCCAGAGGCCAGACAGCTCCAAGGGGGGATCCTGCCACAGGCACAAAGGGAGCTGGTGCCTTACAGCCTCTCCACTGCGATCTGAGGGTTCATTCAGCCTGCCTCTGTATTTACTTTTCACAGGTTTTATGGCAGAGGCTGTGCATTGCAACAACCTTTTTTTTTTTCCTTTTTTTTTCCCCCAGGAATTCACAGCAGGTGCAGGATTGTGCAGGATACTTGCAGGAATAAGCCAAGCTCCAGAAAGAAAAAACCTCCAGCCGTGCCTATCCTGCTGTCTCCAACTGAGGTCAAGGCAATCCAGCTAATTATTGGATACATTAAAAATCTTTACAAGCACAGGAGCCCCTCCAGGAATCCTGCAGTCCGGTTTAGCAGTGCCACGCATCCCAAAGCTTTCAGGGCAAGCAAGCTTCAGGGATATCATGTTTTTCCAGGCACAGTACTGAAAGTAATAGGAAAACAACTGTCTCATTGTTTAGAGCATCCCTAAATATTGCCAGTAAAGATCTGGTCAACTTTCCACAGTCTGCGGCTTTTGAGATTTTTCCACCGGGGTGATTTATTTCATCAAAACAGCTCTTGGGCCACCAGCTGTTAAAGCACTTGTGGAAAGGGCCAACTCCATTCTCATTCCTCACTGCAGGTTTCCTTTAATAGAATCAAACTGGATAATAAGTGCTAATACTGTGATACAGTTCTCTGTACTTTGACCTAAATTCTCCTCCAGCTCCCGAGGGGGTGGACACAGGGGGAATGCTGCAGTATTTCCTGCAGTGCATGGACAGGCAGGATTAACCCATCCAGACAATCCTCATCCCTGTGTTTTGGGAACACTTTGAGGTCTAGGCTCTGTTGTATCAGATCCTGTGCAAAAGCCTCTCCAGTATCTCTGATCCCAAGCTGTTTGAGGTCTGTTAATATCCAAACAGTGCTTGGTCCCACAGCCTGTTCTCCAGAATGACCTTTTGCTGCTGCCTGCAGCCAGATCAGACAGTCACAGCTGGTTTTTTTAAAATAAAAATATAAGATATGGCACAATTTTCTAAGTTTGGTAACTGCACTGCCAGCTTGAGCACACAATAAGAAAGCAAATAAGACTGTGATTAATTAATATCATGGAGGGGGAGGGGTTTTGTTGGGTTTTTTACCCTGAGAGACTATCTAGAAAAATCAGATCCGTGTGAACATCACAGGTGTATTTTGGTCAGGTTCATTTGGTAGGTCAGGTTCCAGTGGAATTGTTCATTTAACTGCTCTCATTGCTCCAAAACCCAAGTTTTAAACACATGAGCCACACGTGCTTCTCTAGGACATGCACAGAGCTGTGACAAAACCAACTCACCCAAGCTGTGTGGAGCAGAGCAAGGTGGTCCAGAAACGGGATCTGGGATGGAATGAGGTGACTGGTTCCTCCTGGTCCTAATCCCAGCAAGATTTGTTGTTGCCCAAGGAATTGGACCTAAATTACTTCTCAAGTAGAAATGGGCATCCTGAGACTTCAGAGTTAAGGTTTCAAGGTTAAGGCTCCAGATTGTGGAGCAGGGTGAGTTTACAACCATTGTAAGGCATTCCCACAGCTGCTCCTCCCAGGTCAGGGACAGCAGGAGTGGCAGCACCGATGTCCTGCATGGCTCAGCCTGCACTTCCAGAGGAGTTCTGGCAGCCAAGGGCGGGAAGGAAGGAATGCAGACTCCTCCAGTCACCAAGTTAATGGGTTTCAATGCATAATTAGTGTCATTCTTGAAAACCCATGCCTTGTCACCACTCTAAATGTGTTTAGCTTCTGTTTCCTCATTATTTTAGGATCTCGTTTTTCCGCTAGATTAAGGAGATGCTTTTGTTTTCACCCCCAAAAAACCCTCTCCCGTGTGGGTGCTCATAGATGATTAAGAGATGATTGGAAACCTCTTGGCCTGCTCTTTGCATTAAACATTTGCCTGAGGAAGGACAAATATCCACTATGCAGTTTGGAAGTTTGACAAAATCTGACGTATTGAGCAGAGACTAACAAATCCCTGATTTGTGTCTCATCCTGGGTACCACAATTCTTTGGGACTACATCTGCATAGTGATCATGAAATGAATTAAAGACTAATTTTCCTATCTTGCCATAGAAATTTTGAGGGATTTCAGGCTGCCCTGGAAAGCCCAGGGCCAAACACCCCAAGGGAGCTAGTTTAGGAGATTAGTCAGGGAGAGCAGGGCTGCTCCCTAATGGAAAAGCCAGGAAAACCAAGCAGCAGCCCAGCAACAGGGCAAAAGGCAGCCAGTCCAGCAGCTCAGGCTGGGCTGAGCTCAACTGGGGACCTCTTGCTATCATTATTAGGGAAAAACAGGTGCCTTGAGCTGTGAAGTCAACTTTGAGTAAATTGGTGGAAAGTCACTATCTCCTCTCTTCACTTTCTCTGTCCCTATCAGAGAAAACCCATTTCAACTGATGTAGTGAGAAAACATGATTTGACATCTCTGACTCTAATCAAAGCACATGATTTTTTTTTTTTTTAACACCACTGGCATGTCAGGGCACATGTCCTCCTGCAGCCACCAGTTTCCAAACTCCCTGTGCCTGCAGCCACTTCCACCCCAGCCAGAATGTGCAGCAGCACAGGAGCCTTCAGGCACACCACAGCTGGGCAAGCTGAGGAAAACGGCTCAGCCCCGCAAATACAGAGATCTAGAGTTACACACTACATGTTTCTTATCCTGTTTTATTTTTGATTTGATTTTTATTTGCAAGCCAGCACAAATGCAGTGTTCCGTGGAGGGACACACTCTCTTTCCCCTGCCCCGAGACAGACAGAAAGACTTAGGAAATGCCACAGAAATAAACTCCACACAGAAAATGCAAGAATTGAGCAGTTCAGCTTTCAAGAGTCAGATAATGGCAAACAGAAGGTTGAACTTTTCCCCTCGTGTGCATATGCATCATGATTCATTGCATACTCCTCTTATGCTATTCCTCAGCTATTGCAGCATGCCATAATTTGTCTCCAGAGGCAAACAGTAGTTTGCAGAGCTGCATACTTGTCTCTGCGTGGCGGGGCAAGGCTGAGTTCACAGCACATGCCCAAGGCACTGCACACCACAGCAAGGGAAGCGTGCTGGCGGCAGGGAGAGGCTCAGGAGCAGGGCTGCTCCCTAAAGGAAAAGCCAGGAAAACCAGGCAGCAGCACAGCAGCAGGGCAAAGGGCAGGCAAGCCTGTGATGCAGCTCAGGCTGGGCTGAGCTCAAGTAGGGACCATCAAAAGTCCAAGGTCAGGGAATGGGTCAGGTTGGAAGGGACCACAGTGGGGCCACCTGGTCCAACCTCCCTGCTCAAGCAGGGTCATCCCAGAGCACACAGCACAGGATTGTGTCTGAGGGAGACTCCACACCCTCTCTGGGCAATCTGTTCCAGTGCTCAGTCACTGCACAGCAAAGAACTTCTTCCTCATGTTCAGGTGGAGCTTCCTGTGCATCCATTTCTGCCTGTTGCCTCTTGTCCTACTGCTCAGCACCACGGAGCAGAGCCTGCTCCATCCTCCTGGCACCTCCCTTCAGACACTGATAGATATTGATAAAATCCAGGTCTGTTAGTCCCCCAGCTGGGCCATGGATGTCCCTGAGGTGTGGCTGCCCTGAAACAATTCCCTGAGGTACAGGGGAGGTTGCATTACAGCAGTGGCTGAATTACACTGGATCAAGTGGCCTGCCCATGGCTAAGCCAAAAGCTGCCCCACACACCCAACCATGCAGGATTTGGCCTTGTGAGGCGAGAAGTAGTGACAGGTTTGAGTCACTTCTGGCAGCAACACAAGTGAAGCTCCTCATCCCCAAAGCACAGCTCAGAAAAAGCTCTGCTAGAAAAGGAGCCTGAAATCATGGCTTTGTGTCCGTGTCCACATCACTGCTTCTCCCCAGCCAGTTTGGACCAGTGGAGTCTGGCAGGCTGGTATTGCAAATATCTCTGAAAAACATCCCTGAGTCCCTTCTAAAAGGAGTCCAAGCCCAGTGCTGGTGCTGCTGAAGTCAGCACAACGCTGAGCTCAGGCACCGGAGAGCCTGCCTGTGCACTGGCCACTCTTCCCAGCCCTGCAGGCTGAGTAATCAGCTATTCCCATGCAGATGAGCCCTGGGAGATGAGCAGCAACCAGCAGCGGGACCCGGAGTTCTGGGAAGCGCAGACCTCTGCTTTCCCAAATGTCTCACGGCGGGAGCGATGCCGCTCGAACCTCGCGAGTCGTAAAAAGTAATGGGAAACAGATGCTGCTGTACCTTAGATCAGAATCTGTGTTTAGATTTCCAAGATAATTTTTATCTCTGATACTTTGGCTAATGTAAGGCTGATATGACAAATGGATTTTCTGCGGAGTCTGAGAAGAGCGCGCCTGCTTCAGAACGCAACCTGATCCGGAGTCGTCTCCGGCAGGGAGACAGAGAAAAGAAACAGAGCTGGCCTGGACCAGGGTCGGGATGGAGGATCTGTTACATGTAGGAGGTCAAACAACCCCGGACTGGTGCTGGAGAGGGACGAGTCACATCTCCCCTCCCACCTTCCCTGAGCAGGGTGGGAAGGACCATCCCGCAGGGCTCCTTGGAAGACAGGGGAGCCTCCCCTCCATCCCTCTGAGCAGCAGGGCAGCCTCCCCAGCCCAGCAGGGCAGCCTCCCCAGCCCAGCAGTGCAGCCTCCCCAGCCCAGCAGGGCAGCCTCCCCAGCCCAGCAGTGCAGCCTCCCCAGCCCAGCAGGGCAGCCTCCCCAGCCTGGGTCTCAGAATCTTCAAATCCTGAATCTTCAAATCCTAAAGGAGGTGAGCTCAAACACCCAGTACACTGGCTTAAATCACCCACTAAAGGAGAGAAGAGGGTACCACATTCCAACAATCCCTATTTCCACTGGCCCACAGTACCAGGATGGGGTAGAGACCTCCCTGTGCATCCTCATCCTCCTTAGCTCAGGTGAACCCTGTTTTCTGAAACCAATTTTTTCCATAAGTAGTCTTCCAATATCCCCTGTCCCCATCACCTCTCCTGAGACCAGGCACAGTTTACTGTGACACTGTGGCTTCTTTTTCACTGTCTCCTTGAAGCAATGGCCACAAACAGTCCAACAGCCTTGTCTTGGTCTGCAGCCAATGGGGTCGATGGCAAATGTACATGGCAAAAAAAAAAAATGGGGGTAAAGAATAAGAGAGATTTTATTTTTTTGAGATTATTTTTTCATTATTATTTTCCAGCCTGAAAACTCTTGGCAGAGTACAACTCATCAGTTCCTTCTAGCATTGTAAGTGGAGATTATGTAATATTTACAGTGATATTAATGCAATCAATCAGCGTCAGCAAGTGGAGATTTGGGAGCCAGCTATACACACGAGAGAAAAGTGGGGAAAAGGGAAGCACAAAGGGGTCCCTGTGATGGCCAGGGAAAGATGCCAAATAATTTCACTGCTTTCCAAACTAATATGTTACAAAATAACACAATCAGCTTTGGCCCAGTTCATTAAAAATAATTGACTTGACTGCTCAGTGACTTCCCAGCAGACTGGAGATGCCCACGAGCACCCAGGCGTTCCCATAAACACCTTTCCTCCTCCCATTTGAAGGGAAAGGCTTTGCCCAGGCCTGCTCCAGCTCAGTTCCAAATGATGTCAAAGGAGCCCTTGTTGGACCTTGGGCTAGTGGGAATGGTGAAAGAGTCATGGATCAAGAGCCCTCCCTAAACAGAAAGGCTTGGCCACCGCTCCCTCCACTTCCAACAGAATTCCAGGGCCTGAAAGAGGCTGTTCTTCCCAAGGCATGGGCCTGGCATCAGGCAAGGGACTGTGCAACCCTGAAAGCCCCAAAGACAGCACCTTCTGCTGCTTTATTTTCTTTTTCTTCTTCAGGTGGAAATACTAAGAGGGAGTTGTTGCCAGAACTCGATTTCTGCATCGCCATCGGAGAAATTTTCAGCACTGGGGAAGAGGCGTTGCTTTGCTGTACAAGGGGGGAAAGTGTGACCTGCAGATGATTTGGGAAAGGCTTCAAACCCAACCCAGCCAGGTCCCAGGTAGGCTGAAAGGGGCTCAGCAGTTCCAAGCTCTCAGTTCCCAGCTTCCAAGGAGCTGGGAATGTGTTCTGGTCCCCGTCTCCCACGGTGGGAACACTGCAGGCATTCCTAAACCATATCTTGGAATAAGCCTTTCCTAAATAGTTGCTACTGATGTCTGGACCCCAGCCTACAGTTTGGCAGAGGCCAGTCTTGGGATTCAGGTCTTAATGTGGAGTGTTTCAAGTTCTGATGATGCTGGAATGAGGGATCCCTGCTGCTCTGGCTGGTGGGCCACTCTCACTGGGGGGAAGAGGCAAATCAGTTTAGAAGAAAGTCAGGTCACATCCTCATAAACACATGAATCCTGCCTTCACAAGAGGCAGGAAGGGATGAATTATTTTCTTTTCCTAATTTTAAAATGTTATGTAACTGTTGAGATGCTGGGTTAGAAGATTTGATCCCTGACTTCTGCTGGACCATGGAAGAGTTTAGTAGACAAATATGACCAATCTGAGACATTCAGGTCTGCTCTGGAGAGGTCACTGCCTGTTGATGTGTTTGCTGAACTGAAAAATTTCAGCTGACAGAATTTACCCTGGTCTGCTACCTAAAGGACAAAACCTGCATTTCTTTAGAAAGATGTCACTTGAGAAACAGAGGCAAGGATCCTAATGAAATTAAGAAAAACTGAAGTGATGGAAAGGCCTGAAACTTTATGGCATTTTCTTCAGAGGACTTTTTGACCAAGAATCCAACTTAACTTCTGGAGTAAGAAATTCCCCTTATGCTTCATTTGGAGAGAGGACAGCTTTTATATTTTAAAACCCATCAAGTGCAGTAAAAGAACAGGAGAGATGCCATTTTTACTATGTTCCTGCTTGCTATGTTAGCCCAAACCCAGAGGCATGCTCAGGCCAAAGTCAAAACAGACATACTCAGGGCTGGCTCCTTTTTCTCTGCTGAGCTCCTGCCAGGAGCCACCTGAGGAAACTCCAGAAAGATTTGCTGAGACCCACCTTGTTGAAGGAGAAGGGACAGCTGAGTGGCAGAGCACTGCTGAGCTCCTGAGCCCCGTGCAGATGGAGATGGTGACTCCTGGAATGCTGGTTTTGAGAAGAGCAATCGGCCTGGCTGTGATTGAGAAATGCCTGTTCTCCAGAGGAGGATAAGCACGTGGGCAGCAGTGAATTTTTCAAGAGCAGCCCTCTCCTCCAGTTTGTTTGGCAGTAAGAGCCACTTGTCTCTGAACAGGCACTCAGCATGTGATCATTTTGGGCTCCTTCCCACTTAGGAGCATGACTCTTGGGGAAAGCTTGACATCAGATTGTGCCATTCTCAGAGAGTACAAAACTCTGTTTCAGGCCAAGTTTTGTGCATTTCTGACTCCTGAGCCATGCTCTCGCTTCTCCTCTGTCCCAATGAGTCTATTTTGGGCTGAATTCCTAGTGACACGAGCAAAAATTCCTAGAAAAAGACCCTTGTGCACAGATGGAAGAGCAAACTCTTAACCACAACCACAAACCACTTCCATAAACTCCAATCTTTTTCTCCAGCTTTAGGTTTCCTTGCAGAGACTTGGAAGCTTTCTGGACAAAGTTTAGTGCTCCTGGGGAGAAAGGGCCCCTTTTTTATTGCTGCACAAACCTGTTCCTTGCACCATGAGGTGCTCACCAGATGCCCTAGAAACCTTTGTCACTGGGAGAAAATGAAAAAGAACATTTGTCCCAGAGAATTTTAATCAACTTTAATCATGTAAGCAACTAAATTAGGTGGCTGATCTGCCTTTGATCTCTTTATAATCTCTGCAGAGATATTTATTTAAGTGAGTATAGAGCAGGAATTAACCTCCTGTGCAGGGAAGAGCCTTACAGAGCAACCTTTGTCTCTTCCCTGTGTACAAGAGCTGTTGAGCAGTTTAACCAAGCAGCTAAACTGACTTAGAGACTTAAAGACTTAGACAGCTTAAGTAGACACCTGGAGGTGTCATCACCTTCTGGAGATGAACACTTTTCTGGTACTCAACACTTTTCTGGTACTCTGTGCCTCCATGGAGTGGAAAATGTTTCATTAGTGCTTCAAAATCTGGACAACACCTTTCCCAACACTGAACTGACCAAGAATTGATAGTGGATAGAAGGCTGACCTGAAATGTTTGCTGCAGGAGAGCAGCAGTTGCTTTCCCTGGTCTGTGGTGATATTCACAGCTTTCTCTCTGTGTCACACTGAGGCAAAAATTACGCAATGCCCCGACTGCACATTTATCCACACTTCTGGTGCTTTAGCAATCTGGCTTCTCAGCTAGAGGCTGGAGCCAAAGCATATTAAGAAATGAGCCTGTGTTTTGAACATATGCTATCAGCAAAGTCTCATTTTTTTGTTGCCACTTAGTATTTCTTAACTGGAGGAGAATGCACATGGGGCTGTCTTGAGGCAGGAAGGATGCAGGGCAAAGCCCTGGATGGATTTACATTTCAAGGCCACTTGCTGCCACTGGTCTGCAGCTCAGAGGTGTCCAATTCTGACCCACCCCAGTTAGGACTAATGGAAAGAATCACCAAGAACAAAAACACTGCAAGGACCCAAGATGCTGCCAAATCACCCACCACCCTGCTGCAGGCAAATATGGAGTAAAAAGGACTGAGCTGCACATGACCTCAGGATGAAAGATGGACTGGGGAGAGCCATGGGCTTGGCCAGCAGTCCCTGGCTAAATGATGAGTCCATCCTGTTTGTTACAGACACAGAGCAGCCCTTGGCTGCTGCTCTTGTCTGTATTTCTATTTGTGCCATTAATACACATTTTTAAAGGAGATCTTAATTGCCACACTAGATTTATTGGCAGGGATATTATCCATGCTTTCCTTCCACCCCCTCCCCACTCCAGCTCAATTCATCATTTTTACAAGAGGGCAAGTTGAGGACCACACCTCCTCTGCTTCCCAGGGACAGCACCGTGCACATCAGCTTCACCATCACCCCAAAATCAAACAGGATGAGTTCACAGAAAGCTGGTGAATGACTGAATGTGAGCACAGGAAGGCCAATTGCATTATTTTCACCCTGAGCAACTCCAGGTGCCAGTACCATTACATCTATTTTGCAGCAGGGTAATGAGACCAAAGAGTTTTTGGGGTAGAATCCAGATCCCCTGCTCCTATCAAACCCTGCTGAAATGGCTGAGCCTGCAGCTCAGAGTTAAATAAAGCTGCAGGGACAGCAGCCCTTGGCTGGTGCCAGGCTCCAAGCTAAAGGGAGTTCTACAGGAGGGTGGTTACAGGATGTAAACTGAGTTTCTGGGCGCAGCAGAAAGCGTGTGGCTGGTGTCTGTGCAGCTCCTGGCAATCTGCATCCTTCAATGTAAGCACTGGTGGTGCCAGGCAATTATGATGTTTATAGAAACTGATGGCCTACATCTGTTTAAAATACTTCCCAGTGTTTAGACTGACAGGACAGAAAACATTCTGCAAGGAGTAAGCAGAAATTGGATGGGTTTTTATATATGGTTTTGGTTGTGATTTTTTTTTTTTAACTTAGAAGAACTCACACTAAATTGATTAACTACTCAAATTCATTAGCACTGTAAGCACTGTAGAGTGAGCACAAGCCATAAACCTGCCTTCCTGCACGCTAGAGAATTAACGAAAAGTAAGAAAACTCTTCCAGAAGGTGAAGCCTGCTTGGAACTAGACTGAAGCAAGAATGTGGTCTCATACCCCAGCAGCTTTGTAGCCTTCCTGCTCGATCTTAAGCAAGACAAAGCTTTCTCTCCATTGAGAAACCAGCCAGGAAGGCTGATCCCAGTCACTCCAACAGAGATAACAACCATTCTCACTCCAGAGAGTGTAGCTATTTGCAGATGGCACAGAAGAGCAGGCTGAGCTCCCAGCACACCTGCTTAGGAGGGTAAATAGATCTGCTGCACTGCACAGAGAAGCCTGACCAAAGCCCCTGCCCTTATCTGCCTGTGGTGGTTCCTTATCTCTACCCCAACACTGCCCTTTATTGCCTCGAGTCCTTCCAGGCTTTGACTCCTCCCAGGGTCAGTGGTCCTTCTTCCCACCAGCACCCTGCTGGAACCATGGGATGCTCCTTCTTTGATTCAGGCAGCTTTGGCCATGAGTAAAATGTCCAGGAGGTTCAGGGATGAAAGAGGCCGAGATTCCGTAGGTGGTGACCGTGGCAGCAAAGAGAGCAGAGCTGTGCAGAGCTGCAGTGCCACAGCCCCCAGTGACATAGGGGCTCTGCAGAGACCTCACAACCCACTGCAAACTAGAGCCACATCCAGAAACCCAAGGGCTGCTTCACAAATGGCCAAACGCCAGGATGCCATGGCCAAGCCCAAGAGCTTTGGCAAAGCACCTTCCCTCAGCTGCAGCCACGCTCTAAGCAGAGCATCCAACACATCAATACCCAAATTTTCAAGCACATACCCGGGGGCTTGTTTGTACAGCCAACCTTACCTTCCTTTTCCTCGGGCTGCTGTGCTGCTGTGCTTTCCCACCTGACTGCTGAGAGAAGCCTCCCCTCATCAGCAGTTTGGAACCCTGCTATAAATCTCCCTGTAGGGCTCACTCCTGGGTGACAATGTCCCAGAACAAAGAGCCCCATTCACCAGTCGAGCCTTTGGAGTCCATTTTCCGTTTTTTAATGTCAGTCCTAGAGGCGGGGTGCAAGTTTTATGTGCAAAGCACACAGAGACCCCAAAAGGGACACCCTGTTCTGGAATTAGTTATAACCAAGTCCCCTCGGGCATGGCTGCTGCTCAGCAAGTGAGAAGGGCTCTCCTCTCTCAGTTATACTGAAAACAAATGTATGGCAGGAAAAAAATCTGTCTCTGGAGCTCTCCCTTAGTTCACTGCCAGGATTATTATGGTATCTAGCTTAGTAAAAGACAGTTTCCATTCTCCTTTTCCTCCCACCCGATCCCTTGTATTTTTAAGGCCACTTATGTCACACCATGCAAAACTCCAGCATGGAAGGCAGCCACATCAAGCACAGCATCACAAAAAAAGCAGCCACCATCTCTTCCAAGCCCTCCTTCCTTCTGTGCTGTAAATTAGCACACAAATTATGCAAACCAGAAGCACGTGCAGAGGGGAAGTTGCTCTCCCTGGCACTGACTGGGGAGGGACTGCATCTCCCATCAGGAAGTTCTCTGGGGCACTGGGATGGGGTTAGGACTGTGCTGTGCAGGGAAGGTTCATCCTGCACACCTCAAGGACCCACAGGGTTTGTCTTTGCTCCCCCTGGGGCATCCTGTCCCCCAGCAATGACGTGTCTGAGTGCTGCCCCAGCACTGCTGCCTGTCCCCCAGGCCCTGAGCAGAGCTGTGTAAAACATACAGACATTTTCATCACTGAACTTATGGCTGCCCTCAGGGCATGTGCAGAAGTTTACCCAGTGCTCTCTAAATCAGTCCCAGAACAACCTTTTCCAGCCACTGCCAAACAAAAGCTTTTCCAGCAGAACTCCATTTTCCTTTTCTCTGTGAGAAACTGGGGTTTTTTCAGGCTAGCTCAGCTGTTACACTTGGGCACTGGCTGGTGGAAACACACACAAATACCTGCAACCTCACTGAAATTAATGGAAAAAAACCTGCTGTTAAATTCAAAGGGAGTGGAACAAAATTTTACTTTTTTTTTTTTTTTCCCCAGGAAGGTAAAAAGCCATAAAGAAATCAAAAAAGGAAGGAAAGGCTCTGTTGAAACCCAACTTTAGTCCACATTGAAGCAAACCTTGATGGCTCTCATATTCCCTGTGGAGGAGATGTACATGGTACAGAAGAGAGCTGCTGCTCCACCACAGTGTGAGAGCTGTAAGGATGCCATCTCCTCTAGGCTAAGGCTCCCAAATTGCTCCTCCCGTGCCCAAAGTGGCTTCTTATTCCTGCACTGCTGCTGCAGAGGTGTGAACATGGTGCTGGTCACTGGCAGAGCCTGGTTTTGATGCTAAAGCAAGCTCAGGATGGGTGGGCACAACATCCCCCACGCAAACTCTCAAGGGGTGGGGTGCTCCCAGACTTTTATTCTCCTACTAAAATAGTTCAGGCACTGACATCTCCCAGTGGGCTCCACAGGGTGAGGCTGTGCTGTTTCCATCTGGTATGACGATGGCCAGGGAGTGCAGGGTCCCACACCCAGCTTGCATCCATTCTCACCAGCCCAGAGGACAGCCCAGGCTCCCAGGGAATGCCAACTCTTGTGTTTCCCAGAAGCAGCCCCTGTTTGAGACCCTCTTGCTCCGTCCTCCCTCTCTGATCCCCTCACCCACAGCTGCAGCTTCACTCCAGGCAAGTGACTCAGAAATGCCAATGGAAGGGGTGTCCCTGACAGGGAAATGAGTGCCATGAAGGGACAAACCCTTTATGGCTGTTTTATGATGCTGACATCAGCCAGAGGTTGTTCTTTGCACGGGGGTGGAGAGGGGAATTTTAGACAGAGCCAACCAACTCTGCTGACACCTCTCAGTGTGGCTACACAACCACTCCCAGATATCTGACGTGATCCCACATCCTGCACCCTCCAAAGTTCCCCTTGGTGTCACCTGGGACTGAGTAAATCCAAGGCTTGTGAGGTTTCTCACCAGCAGAACAAGGCTAAGCCTGTCCATTCCATAGGGACAATCCTGGGACATCTCTGGCCAATGCTGAAGGACCTCAGCAGCTCCAAAGGCCACCTCCATCTGAAGGGACACAGCACTGCCCTCTGTGTGAGGGCTCACTCCGGGGTCAGGGCTCTGGGATGGGGTGTCCCCCCACCACAGCCAGCCCTTGGATCTGCTGCACGTTGATATTTCTGCACAAACAGATTTGGAAGCCGCTCACAGCAGCGTTCAGCTGGAGGAAATCCCAGCCACGAGCCCACCGGGATCAGGGGAATCAAAGTGTTGCTAATAAAGAGCCTTTTCTCACCCTCCCAAATCCACACTCCAAACAGTAGGATGCAAGAGGGAGGATTTCTCAGGAGCTGAACGACTCCAGCAGGAAATGGCACATTTAGCGCTTCTTTCATGACTTTCTTTCCACCACATTTCCTCCGTGCCCCCTCCCAAGCTCTGTCCATGGCAGCACACCATCTCTGGGAGAGATCCCTTCATTTCTCAGAGCAGCCAGGTTGGTCCCCAGCCACAGCCATGTCTCTCTAATTTAGCCCTGCAAATCACAGTGGCACCAGATTAAGCCTTTAGCCCTGTTATTTCATGAGGTTTACTCGTCACAAATGTTGACAGTAAGGATCAGCTTTAAGTAACAAACCAGAAAACCAATTCCCTTCCATATATTCAACAAAATCCTGTTGCTTCCTTCAGGAGAAAACATGCTGCAGTGCCTTATTGTACAGGCACAGGAAGAAATCACTCTCTGGATTTGGAAAGTCAATATTAATGGGCTCAGACTGCAGTAGAGGGCATGTTCATTTTGCAATCGAGTCACTTGCCCTGATACTGTCTTGATTCTATTTTCCTGGCAAATTGTGATTGCTAATAAATTGCAATAACTTTGAGTTTACATTATGACTTGTGGAAGATTATTTTGGGCAGTAATGACATTCCCAAAGTGGAGGGTCTCTCCAGAAAAATATCTGGCATATGGAAGCAATTCAGTTTTTACAGATTCAGATGAAACCTACGTATTACTGATGAAGAAACCATGTTTTGATAAGATAATAGGCAGTGGTGTGAGCTGACAGGGAAGAAAATATGAAGTTTCTAATGCCCACAAGGAAGTCTGGCTTCTCCCAAGGCTTATTGAAGCCAGTGGACTGAGTCCTCCAGGCTTCACTGGGGTTGAAGATCAAGTCCTCACCCTCCTCACAACAGGAACATGTTCTGGGTCAGCTCATCCCATCCCAGAACACTTTATCCTACAATAATATTCCAGCCTCCCACTTATTAGATGCTCAAATCTGTTTATTTCCTCTGGTGTCCAAGTCTCTCTCAGTGTCTCCTTTTGAAACCCCCAGGGCAGCCGAAGCGGGAATTTTAATTTTATTGCGCTATTTGTCAAACTTTTTTTTTCCTTTTTATTTTTTTTAGAGCACTGTTTACACAGAGCAGCCTTCCTCCCTGATCCCTTGTCTTTTGCTTCTCAGGCATTTCCTAGCTGCTGTGCTTGGCCTCCACCTTGTCATGTAAATCCAATTTAATTTGCACAGTTCTGCTTGACTGGGGCTGTTTTCTAATAAATTCAAGCTCCGTGAAAAATTCCAACCAGGTGATACAGTCAAGGCAGCAGCTCCTAACACAGTCTGTGGGAAGGATCTTCAAAACACACTCTAAGAGGAGGCAGGTGGCTTTTGGGGCTGATTGCCCTTTTACTTCTAATGTTAACTTTTAATTTCCAACAGCCAAACCTTGTTTTCCTATATGATCCACTGCTGCCTCAAAATCCATTCTGTCCTGGGGTTATTGACACAGTTGGAAAATTTACTGTGTTTACTCTTTTGGAGAAAACAGTTTCATTTGTGCATTAATTTCAAACCAAGCTGTGTCCGTGCTCATGGTGCAATCTCTAATTCTACTCTTCTTCATCCTCTATCATGAGTAGGGAGTTGTCTTCAGAAACCTTTAGTGCAGAGATGAAAACATGCAGGAAACAAGGATGAAGAAAAAGCTTTATTTTATGGGTTTATGGTTTTAATGCTTCTGCTTATCACTGAGTGAAATGTGGGGAAGACTCAACAGACTGAAGAGCAAAAAAATGCTCTTTGCAAAAGGGGGATGGTGGAGTCTATAAGCCCCAGTACAACACCCTGTGAGACCAAAGCAGGGTGGTAAGAGCAATAACTGAGCTCTGCGCCCTGCCCAGCCTAACATGGGCCAGGAAATCAGAGCCCAGAAATCCCCTTCTGCCATAAGCAGGGGCAGGGAGGCTTCTGAGCAGTGCCTACAAACAGAAAAAAGCCCTTTTCCTCCTGCCCCACATCTCAGTGCAGGCTGGTGCCTCCCCTCTGGCCTGTTTTGGCTGCAGGATCAGCTCCAGCACAGGTTGGGTGATGCACGTGGCTTTGTCTGCCAAGCAACCACTGCACCCCCTCACCTCTGAGCTGGGCTTGATCCCCTGTGAAGCACCTCCAAAAATAGCAGCATTACATGCCTCAGGTACAAGAGGCCAGCTGGAGGTTTAAGTGCCATTTATCCACTCTCCTGAGCAAAGGAAACCCCCCCAAAATTCCCTAGAAATCCCCAGAATGAAGAATCTCAGCTTTTGTTCCACTTGGTCAATAAAACCAAAAAGTACTCCTCTAACAGCTTTGTAAATAAATACAGGGCACCACGACAGTGCAGGTGATTTATTGGCACTTAACATTATGGGGGTGACAGAAAGCACTGCAGTGGTCAAGTGCCATGGCCATTACAAACATTTGTTAAAGGGGTTTATTACAGAGCTGTAAAAGTCAGCTCGAGGCTAGAAGTTGGCACACAAGTTCTCTCTACCTTTGAAGTGTTTATTGACAGTAGAAATTTGGAAAGGGAGAAAAAAAAATCAATTTGGAAACTATGGTTTCATCAAGCTTTGACTAGCAAACGTGAAAGGGAAAGGAGATATGAAAGGGGGGGAAGAAGAGAGGGAGTAGTGCTGTGAGGATGGATAATGTCCAGCAAATCTTTTGCCAGGGATATCTTTTGGGTTCACCTTTTTCCATCCATAAGTGACTCACAAAGCAGTGGTTTCTGCAAAGCTTCTCCCGTCTTTCAAAATATTTGCCCAGCCATTTCCATGCAGTTATTGGTGTGTAATTTACAGCTTTTCACAGCAGGCAGTGCAAGTGGCCCTGGGGTAACAGATGCCTTTGAGAGCTGCTGGGAGAGCTGCTGCTCTCTGGCTCCCTGCTTCCACCAGAGGAGGGGAGGAGGAACTTGTATCCAAGAGGATCAGCCCTGCCAGGTTACACATTGGCAAGAGCAAGGGGTAAATCCCACCTGGCCCGATTCTCCAGCCAGTGCTGGAGCTTCAGAAGTCTGCTCCAGGCAGAGGGGCTGCTTTTCCATTCCTGCAGGCACTTGCCAAATGCAGGTACCTCTCAGGTTTCAAATCCAGGAGGGACCACTGTGAGCTTCTTATGCAGGAAAGGCAGTCCCATTTTTTGGTTAAATGTCACCTCAGCACCAATCCTGGGCACAATGGAGCATCCCTGGGAAGCCCTGCACTCAGGGGTACCTTTAAAGCTAATTTTATGAAAAGGTTGGAGAGAAAACAATTGAGAATGGGTTCACCACCCAGGAGGGATAGTAAGGGAACATGAACTCCTCTCCTGGCACCATCCAGGGGTTCACCCTTACACGGTGCAGCTCAGAATCCCATTTTGGGCCTTGTGTGCACCCACTTGTACTTGGAAGAATTAATCCATGAATTATTTGGCTCCTCCAGGAGAAACCCCACAGTGAGACCTACTTGGATGGGAGAAATGAGCTGGAAAATCAGCTTGGAACATCTCAAAGCAAGCCAGTAAGGTCTGGTGAAGATGAACCACACCTTGAGCAGGCATAGCAGACACTGATTAACACCCACCAGCAGCCTGGCCTGACTCCCTGGGAAGGTGATGCTATTTTTGTCTGCCCTTTTCAGAGCCACATTCACCACTGAAACCCTGCCACACGCTGAATTATTGGCTGGATGGATGATTCCAACGTGGAGCAGATGTTTATCTCATTCACTTCCACACCTTTTTTAAACATTTCACATGTAGGAAAATGATAAAAGCAAGAAGATTAAAACATGGATGCACAAAGTCTAATTAACAACCCCCTGGTAAGCTGGGTGTGTTTATCTTTAAAGCAGAGTGATTTCAGCTTCCTTTGTAATGTGCATGAAACCCAGGGGGAGCAATCAGAAATAAAACTATGATATTGTTAATAATCATTTATTACTGTTATTATGACTGTGAGCTTGGGTGAATCAACTCAGCAAGACCAACACAACCTCTGTGAATAAGTTAAACTCTATTTTAAGGTCTTGAATAAGATTTTGATGGGACTGAGTGTAAAAACCTACATATGGGTGAGATGCAATTATGGAATTTTGACAAGGGCATTTGACCAACCCCAAAAAATCCATGCATCAAACTGTCATCATCACCAAATGTGCATGCCTCAGATTTTCCAGTTCAGCAAGGTTATAGAACATTACAGCTTTTTATGTATTTAAAAGTGAGAGTTAAAATATAATTATAATATAAAAACATTATAAAATAAAAAGCTTACTTTTTATAAGCTCGCCACACTGGAAAATTTGAGGCACAATAATCTTCTCTATAGCAGTCTCAATATTATGGTTCCAAGTTCCTCACACCTTGTAACATAATTAGGCGTCCTCCCGAACGCTTTGTCGCACTTTGATTTTTGGGGAATATCGCCAGGAATGGTTGGTCAGGCTCCACTCCCTCCAACCATCCTGACACTTGCTGGCTTGGAAAGAGATTGCTCCAAGAGCAAGGAGGAGAAGTGAGCCCTAGGGGTAGCTTTGGCTCTATAAACTGGCTGCACACCGGGAAAAAAAGTGGTCAGAAACATTTTCTTCCCAGATGCAAACGTGCAAGCAGGTGCCAAAGGGTTCCCACTACTTGACTTTATTTAGCCTGCTGAAAATAACATAAACCCCTGTGCAGGAAGATAAAGCAACAGGTGAGGAGTTTCTTTTCAAGCAGAGCCTAAATAATTTATCAGAGGGAGCAGTATCAATATATAAATATACTTTAACAAAATGTTAGCCCTGGGGTCATGTGTCTGAACTGTTTTCTTTTTCTAATGTCCTGTCAGTGCTTTCAGACATCCATACCCTGCAGCTGTGGGTCCCAGGTGAGCTTGGCCCATGATGCCAGCCCTGTGGCAAAGGGATATTAGCACCTCATGGCCACTTATTGGAAGTTGGTTACTCCTTGGCTCAAAGGCTCCTGCATCTTGGAACATCTGGGCTGGAGAGGTAAATCAAAACAAGCTACAGGAAATTCTCGATGTGGTAAAGGTTCCTTGGCTGAATGATTGATTCACAGTTTGCAAGAAGTGTTGTGCTGGTTTTGGCTGGGGTAGAGTTAATTTTATTCATGGTAGCTGGTGTGGGGCTGTGGTTTTGATTTGTGCTGAAGACAGAACACAGAATATTTGGAGTGATTGTTGTTTGTCATCCCAAGTCACTGTTACACATAATGAAGCCCTTTTTTCCTGGGGATTCCTGAACACTTTCCTGCCCATAGGAGTGAATTCCTTGGTTTGGTTTGCTTGCACACATGACTTTTGCTTTACCTATTAAACCATCTTTATTTTAGCCCGTGAGTTCTCACCTTTTTGTTTCTCTTCCCCATCCCACTGTGGGCAGTGGGCAAGGAGTGGAGTTTAGTTGCCAGCTGGGGTTAAACCATAAGGGTCTTGCATGTCAAAAATCTCTCCAGTTATGAGCCTAGATCTTTACAAAAGAAGCGTAGAAGATGTTTGGAGTATGGATTAGACCATTCTGCACCATGAGGACACCACGCCCTCCCTAGTAATTTCTCCTTCTCTTTCTGGCTCTGTGGATGGGATTATGCAAGCAGAGCACAGTTACCTCTCAGGGCTCATGGCCTAGAGTTGTGGTGAAATCATGCCTTGAATTCTCAGGGGACTATGATGTTGACCTGGGAACCAAGAGTGGAGAAAAGAACAGAAAGGTTCTGCTGTCCTACCCAAATAAGGAGGAGATGGGATGGGTCTGACTGTGAGGGCAGGCAACGTGTCCCAGTCCTGCTCCCCAGATAAAAACCCTGTATATGTGCTGGCTCCGTGCCATTCCTCCACAGAGGTTGGGGTTTTTTGGTAAAGAGATTCAGAAGTGGTCACAGAAGAGCTAAAAGAGACCCCATTATGCCCCAAATTCTGGATGATGTGATGTGCATTGGCTTTTTCCCTTTTGATTCAGGCCCAGCTGATCCTGAGACAGGAGAGGCTACAAGGGTAAGGATCATCCCTGTTGCATCTCCTGGGACATCTCACTGGGGGCGGACACAACGCTGCAAAACTGGGCGTACTGCGACAACTTAGGATGGATAAAAATAATCTGCAGCATGTCCAGAACTGACTCTTAGGTGTTAGGGAGGGCCATAAAGAATGATACTCTAGATTTTGGAAGACTGAGTGGAACGTTCCAGTTCTTCCCAAAATATACAGTGGAAATATTTGGGCTCAGAGAGAACAGCTACAGCCAGGGCAGCAAGAGAAGCAGTGCTGCCAGTGCTGGAGGAGCTGAGAGCTGACTCAGAGGCAGGATTGTCTTTCCTGCTGCCCATCCCAACGTCCTCGCCTGGCCTTTGGGGCTGCACCTCACCAGTGCTCTGGAAGCCAAATCCCTGGGGATTCCAGCCAAAGGAGAGCCTTGAACGTGGGGCAGCTGGCACCAGAAGAGTTTCTCCAGACACTGACTGAGGGCCAGAGGTGAGCTGATCCCTGATTGTTCTTGCAGAGGTGTGGGGAGCTTGGCAGCTGCTCCTTCCATCTGCCTGCCTGGGCTGGATGGGGAAAACAGGGAGATGGATCCATCCAGGCCACTGTCTCCAGCCTGTTGAGGATAAACAAATAAACCTGCCTTCTAAACAAATAAACCTCCCAGGGAGACAGTCTTACCTGTTTTTTTGTCCCTTTGCAGGAAAGGTCAAAGTTATTGATGGAGTATTTCTCACAAGGACATTACAACACCACGAATCACAGGACAGAGCAGTTTCTTTTTTTGTTTGCTTATTCTGTTCTACCCAAACCATGATATGGAGTTTGTATTTTGTTCCAAAACTTGGACCAAAGACAGTGAACTGCTTCCAGGCTGGCCTGCAGCTGACAATAAAACAATTAGCCACTAAAAATCAAGTTATTGCAACTAATAATCAGTTAAACGAATAGATTACTGGTACATCAAGGTGCCACCAACTTCCTGGGCACCTAGACTGGGTACTTGCTCAGAAATGGACACATAAGAGACCAGTAACATGAGACTACAGAAATTATTCCTCAATCTTTGGGAATTTAATCCAGGCAGCAGTCAGAAGACAGCCTGGTCTTTTCTTTCTGGCCTTTGCCATATCTAAATGTGGGTTAGAAAGAAGAATTTCAGACAACTAATTATAAAAGGGGAATGTCCCATCCATCTAATCAACTGAAGAAGGACCAAAACTGATTTTAGGGCCTTGAATCTTAATTCTCTCCCCATGGCAACCAGTCATAAAATGGAAAACAGAGTCAAACATCCAGAGAGGGCACCCAAGTCCCACTGTGTGGGCATCACCATGGGCTTACTCCAAAGAGGTGTGGTGGTAATGCTATTTATGAAATTGATTTCTCCCCACCCTTACTGTTGCATTTTACTATTTGTGCTCATCAGGCAGGAAAGCATGAATAAAATCCTCTTAATGTCATGGTCATTTTTCAAGCAGGAAGTGACACAGGTTGACACCCAACCATTAATTTGGCATGGGGTAGTAAAATAATTCGATTCTGCTGGCAGAATTTCACAGGAATTAACCAGCTTGAAGATTTATTGCCAACATATTGCTTTCACTGTAAAGGCTGGTATGAAAAAAAACCAAAGTGGACCATTATCATTACTTATTGTAAACAGTATTTTTTGACTATGGAAACTTAGGAAATCTCTGCTTTCTATAAACAGCCTTTCCCCAGTTTTGCTTTTTTCCTGATTAAAAAAAAATCACAAAAAGGGTATTTTAGGAGAAGTAGTTATTGTAAAGAAACAGAGAAATAGATGGGGTTTACTGAGATGTGAATTTTGCTTCGCCCCAAAAAATGAGCACACGTGCTACAGCCAAGGTGATGGTGGCCATAGTTCATGTCTTCAAGGATTTGGTTTTTTCCACTTATCCAATGAAACTTTAGGAGGTCAGGAAGGCCTTTGGGCCAGATGAAACTCTCAGCCAGGCCAGGGAGAAGGAAGGACTGAGAAAGCCCTTTAGAAATAGAGGAATAGAAAATGTTTGGAGTATGGATAAGACCATTCTGCACCACAAGGACACCACGTCCTCCCTGTTTATTTCTCCTCCTTCTGCCTCTGTGGATGGGATTATGTAAGCAGAGCACAGTTACCTCTCTAGGGAGCAGTCCTTACCCCACCACCCTGCTCCTTCATCCTCCCCAGTCTAGCTCACTCAGCCCTAACTCTAGTATTCCCAGTATTATTTAAAATCCTGCAGGGAGATCTTTCCAGCCCCTCCAGACAGGAATGAAACCTGGATGCTTGCACGGCCGGTGTGACCAAGAGGTGACTGAAGCACTAATGATCAGCAGATGAAGGATGATGTTGGAGTTCCTGGGAAGGGATGGGCTGCCAGAAAAGGAGGGCAGATCCCACAAGAGCCATCCTTGTTCCTTGGGCTGTCACCTTGAGTGCAAGGAGTGCCACAACCACCGCGTCCAAATCTGATGGCTGCAGCTCCTGCGCTAACAAGGTGAGAGCTGATGTCTTTTATTTTGGGCACAGCTGAGCATTAAAAGACTCTGGTGACTCCTGGCTCACATCCCATCACCTTGGAGCAGGGTGGAGCTGGCCCTAGGTCTCAGGCAGAGCCAAAATCCAGTTGCTGCTCCGGTGTCTGCACTGCCTCGGCAACGCCTTTTGGATGAAATTCCTGCACAAACTGACCCACAGCGAGAGGGCCTCTGAACCAAGGAGGTTTATAAGCTCAACAGCAGGAGATTTTGGGGGAGCAGATGCAGAGGGAGAGGGTGAAACAAGGTCACGTTGGAAATACATGGCAGAAGCAAAAGCTCAGCCCAGTTGATCTGAATTCTTGCTCAGTGGCAAAACCATGAGACCATTCTTCCTCTTAAGAGTTTTTCCATGCCCTAACAAGCCTGGTGAGGAACTTAATGACATCTGTATGCTCTTGCCTGAGCAAGTACCCCATGATTTGGCTGGATGCCATGAAAAAAAAGATGTCCAAAAGTTATGAAAACAAAGGTATTTATCTTCATTGTTAGGAAAAAAAAAAAGGCTGAGCCTTTTATTTCCCTCTCTTGGAGGATTAAGCTCACAGATTTACAAAGAACTGGTTGATTACCAAAATAAATACATGGCCATGCCAATTTATAGGACACAAACGTAGGAAACCCATCCAACCAAATCAGGCAAAGTGTAATTCATGTGAGAACCCTCAGCATGTGCAAAGGGCACAGTGCATGTGGAACAAAGTACATAGGGAAAGCATGCTAGAAACCTCTATCTGTGGGAGCAATTCCCAGTGCAGCATACAATGGAGCTATAAAATAAATGGTTTTGCTCTCCACTGGAAGCAAAGCCCAACTGTTCTCAATGAGAAGGAGGATCATGTATCTTTATAATGAGAATTCAGTCATTTTTAAATGTTGGCTTTGCTCATATCACCACCAAATCTGTCTGCAGAGCTGACAGGCTGCAGACTTCATTTGGGTTTCTAACTGTGATTATACATGGCAGTGATGGATACCACAGGGTTTTCCAGGGCTTAGGGTTTGGGGCTGGCTTTTGTTTTTCAGTTGTTTGGGGCTTGGGATTGAGAGAGCTGGTGGGGGTATTTTTAGTGTCACTGTCCAATGAGGCTTAAAGGGCTCTTTCCTTATTTTAGTAGCTCTGATAATGCACAGAGATGAAAGCAGCCCCTGAACAAGTTCGTCTTTATGTTGGCAAAGCTGCCCCTTCTGTGATGAAACCCAAGAGCAGTTTCTGCTTTCAGTGCTCAGTGAGATGGAGCAGAACATGTTTACTGAGGCTGAACATACCATTGCCCTCAGAGGTGTAAGCACCACCCTTTGCAGCAAAGGTGATCCTCAGAGCACTAAAACATCTGCTTGCTCAGTGGAAAAACAACCCCACAATCATGTTAACATTCATGAGCGTGGCGTATTCAGGAGTTAAAGGAACTTCCTTTCCTCTCTGTTGTTTCTTACAAGGCAGAATCACTTTCTGTAGCTGACAGCACACACAGGAGTGATGCATTTCACAGCCAGAGCAGCTCCTTTCACAGTCCAACATGAAGAAACCTGAAGTTGTCCATTAGAAATTAATCAGCCTTCACACAGGGCTTAAAGGCCCATTTGGAAGCTCTTTTTTCCCAGTCCAACCTCAGACTGCAAGGCTACAGCAAAGCAAGCAAAGCCCTCATATTACAGTGGATGCAAAGCATCTATAGCAGCCCACAGCTGTCCAAGACTTGGCAACAAACTGGCACAGGGAGGGCATTTGCAGTTTAAAAACTCAGTTTCTCCCAGTCTTTGCTCCTACTATTAAGACTAAAGGGAAGAAAGGTGTCTGGTTACTTCTGGGGAAACAAAGTCAGTGCTGTGATCTGTAGGGATTGCAGCCTGGACTAAAATGGGAAAGCCAAAGGGAATAATTTTGTCTTCGACAAGGTGCTTCTCCACATAACCTGGGGAAAACATCCCTGAACTTGTGACATGAGGCATTGGGAAGCAGCAACTTGTGTATTTAGCCTGACTGGGGGCATTTCTAGGTGGACTGGAGCTTTGGTACCTGTGAGAAAAGTGCCTGACCTGACACTGGAGCACTGGAGACACTGAATGACAAGATGCATGGAGCTCACAGCATGTTCCTTGCAAGTGGACACGAAGCAGCTCATAAAAGTGGTTCAGATCAGCTGCCAAGATCAAATGTTCTCAACTGAGCTGATCTGGCACTCCACAGGGCTGGGTCTCATCAAAGAGAATCTCTCTGTAACCTCAGAGCACTGTATGGTCAAAGACATTCCAGCTCTGCACAGGAGCTGGATAACACCTTGGCTTCCAGCCTGCTGTGGGCTTCAGAGCAGCAGTGCATGGCCAGGGAGTGCAAAAGCAGCTCAGGAGCATCCAGATCACACCACAGTCCTTGTGGAACCATAGCATCATTGGGACTGCCAGAGATCTCCAAGACCATCACGTCCAACCATTAACTCTGACACTGTTCTTCATGCAAGCTTGGAAATCTGGCTGTAAAGTTTCTGGGACTCCCACCCCTGCAGTGAAAATCATCCTGCCACTGCACTGATGGAAAATATAAAGGTGATAATCACAAGTCCACCCTTGAAATCAAACAAAAGCACAGTAAGCTGAGCAGCACACAGCTGTGCTGCTCCCTGTACCCCAGAGAAGTGCTGCTGGGCCACTGACCAGCTGCAAATTCAATAAAGGGCACAGAAAAGCTCTAGTTCTCCCCAGCAGCATGCCAACTGCTTCATCCCAGCACTTTTTCCCAAGCTTCAGCCATCTGTCCACAGGCCTCGAGGCCAAAGTAAGAGGAGCCTTCCCAGTTGCAGCTTTTGGAGGAGGCCAAACTCTCTGTACATTGTGGGTTGTGAAATATATGAACTCCCAGGCTTCACATGAGCCTCTCTCTTCTGTGCAACATCACATGGCTTTTGGATTTGCCTGCCCTGTCCACCTCTCCCATGTGTTTCCAATAATTGCTTACATATGAAGGGGTTTCTTTTGTTTGCCCTGAGAAGTGACAAGCTGTTGTTCCCCCTTCCTAGATGAGGCTGCAGACGTACACATCATTTTTATTGGTGTGTTTTATTGCCCCAGCTTCTTTACAGCACAGGTCTCCCCAGCCTTCCCTTTCAGGCCACTGTTTACCCTCACCCCTGTTAGGTCTCCTCATTCCCCACCCTCTCTCAGTCAAAACAGGGGCCCCTAATTAAGAGAATGCCTTATAAATCTCTCTGCATCCAAATAAGATCCAGAGCCTGGCGGGGGGGACGGCCCTGGAGACAGTGGGTAGGTCTGGCATTCCTCATGTTCACACAAGGCTCTCCTCAGCATCTCTGCTTGGCACGTCAGCTTTGGTCCCAGCACTGACAGCCCCTGCCAGGACCCAGCTCTTGTGGCCACCATCTACAGCAAGCAGATAGCAGAGGAACAGGCTGGGCACCACCCACCTGGAGCCACAAACCCTTGGTTGTGCAGAGCAAAGGCCCAGATTGGGATGCTGACCCTGCAGGAGAGGCAGTCAGGTCACCTAAGGATTTGCAGGAGCCCGTGGTGTGCACTGGGAGGAGAGGTGGGGTAGCAATATTCCCCCCAAAATGCTGGAGGGTTCTGCTCTCCCAGAGATGTGGCCAGCAGGCCCTTGAGTCAGGAGGTGAGCTGCATTCAGAGCTTGTTACTCCACTGTTAGGGTACATCCTACCCTCAACATCCTCCAAAAACAACCCAAAAACCAGGGTGGAGGTTCCTGCCCTGCCTGGATACGAGTTTGTGTCCAGTTTAACACTGACTGGGGCCAGGCAAGTCCCAGCCCAGCACATCCATCACCCAAGCCCCCATGGGAGCCCCTGAGTGGCTCTCCACTGTCTCCATCAATCCTGTTTGGACAGGGAACACAGCTCTAAATCCAGGCAGGGTGACCCTGCTGAGACATCCCCATTGCACTGCCCAAATTATGGGTGTTTAAAGAAAGAGGTGCCAATACCACCCTCAAAACTCACAGTAACACCAGGAACCTTGCTGAAAACCTGCTCCTTGTGGGACAGAGGGGTTGGAGGCCAATAATTCAAAAAACACAAAGGATAAGAGCAGCCTGAGACAGAGAAAACCCACCCCACTGTGTCATCACGTTACTTTGTCCAGGCTTGCTCACAGTCCTGACTTTTGATCAATACTGTGCCTGCCCAGGGACTTAAGCTCAGCCTGCAGTGGTGTCTCTGCATCACACTCACACACAATAATTTCCTCAGCGTGCACATCTCTGGAAACGCAGCCGGTGCCAGAATTCCTCGAAACCAAATCCCTGCTTGGGCTGGTGCCCAGTGCTCTGAAAAGGCTGTCAACATCTGGAAGCACTGACACTGCACATCTGCATCAGAATTGCAGGATGGAGAGAGAGAACTACCTACAGGACCAGTTCTGTTGATAATTAAATCCTGAACAGGAGGGCAGTAGATGTGCTCACCTTCCCTAACACCGTAGGGCTCAAACTGACTCCTACACAATGCTGCTGCTGCTGCTGCTGGAAACAGGAGGAAAAGTGGATGGACTTTTTCTTGCATTTGTAACCGAAGTGCAGCTGGGGAGGCTGAGCAGATAGGATAAACCTAAAGAAAATTCTCTGATTATCAAGGGAGTGATTTTGACTCTTATTCACACGGAGAATAACAAAGCAGATTGTTGCACTTGTTGTCAGCGTGACTCAGGGGGTTGAATCGATGCTTTAAGCAGAACCAGGACCTCTAGGACCAAACCAAGATCATACAAAGCTTCTTCAGGCTTTCCACAAGTCTGTGGAACACATTTTCCCCTCAGACTTCACAAGGCTTTTCTACTGTACCCAGCAAGGTACCTTCCTGCTTCCAACACACTGGTTTGCTGGGTGCCTGCTATGGAGGAACACAAAATACCTCCTGGTTTGGCTGGAAACATTCCCTGTTTAGAATTCTGGCATCATTTATACCTCAACATACAAGATACCTTTCTCCAAGCCATGTGACACCATATTTAATTTTTTTTTTCTTCTTCAAGTAATTTAGGTTTTTACTACTAAGGAAGTCCCAATTTCCTGACAGTGGGGTCAGATTTAGCAGAGTGGAAGAGAGGGCAAGAGGGAATGTGAGCCATCCCTGTGATTCCCCTCAGTGAGGCTGACCAGGCTCTGAAGTGTCTGGGATGGGTGACAGGAGCTTTATCAAGGCAACCAAAAGTCAGAGAAGCCAGGAGAATTTACAAAAGGACTACTTCAGCTGCTGTATTTGTGTACTGACACCTCCTGCTTGGCCCCAGGACTATGAAATTTCAAAGAGGCATTATTTAATTTATGTATATTTTTCTATTACTTTTACACTTTTTGTGATGTGAAATCCCCCCCTTTGATAGCCAAGATCAGGGATCTCGAGCACCCCAGCTACCCTGGCAGCTCCAGGAAATGTTTCCCCATGGTGATTCTGAACAGAGAAGACTTCCAGACCAACAACTCACTGCTGCCACAGGCTATGGAGTAGCAGGAGCCACCTGCACACCCTGCAGGAGCCACTGCTCTGCACACAACAGACAGACAGCATTTGCACAAAGAAAAGCATTTGCAACAGTGATTAAACTCGAGGTAATGAGGCTTCCTGATGCTTATCTCTGACCTGAGAATTAGGCTCATTCCACTTGTGTTCTAAGGCATCACAGAGAAATGCTGCTCTGCATTCCCAGTGACCCCAATCCAAAGCTTTTCCAAAATCAGAAGCTCTCAGGGCAGCAGTGCAGTAGCTTTCAGGAATATGTTTTGGAGAGGGTGGGGCAGATTTATTTTTGCTTTTCTGCTAGTGAATAAACCTATTCTGTGGACACCCAGCATTGAAAGGATGAGAAATCTGGGTTCAAAAAAGGTTTTTGTTTCGCTGTAAATCCTATTTATGGCTTAGACTGCAGCTGATACGCCGTTAGCTTTTATTTCATTGATAATTCTGTGATTGTAGCTGAAACCTTGCAACTTAATGAGCTGATGTTATTACTCATACTGTGTGGCCATCTGGAACCAGTTTGGCCACAGAGCCCAAAGCACCACCAGCCACCTGTAATGCATTAAGCCTCAGCCCAGTACCAGCTCCGTGGATTGGAAAAGCCAGGCCTGCATAAATACTAACCTGTGAGAATGTAATTGGAGAAGTGATATTTAAGAACTTAGAGTTTGCCAGAAACGCTCGTTCTCAGGGGAATGCAGGCAGAGGCTTAAAGTTTAAAGCCAAGTGGTTTTTAGTTTCAACATTGTGAATCAAGAAAAAAATCATTGCATATGGATGTCGTGGCAGTGTCCAAACCACCAGGTCTGTCCAAACAGACCAGGCTGTGCCAGGGCTTTCCAAAAACAAGGTTCCCTCCTCACACCTGAGCCTCACACTGCACATGGTGCTCATTTCCCAAGGTACCATCTCCATACATCGCTCCAAAGGCACTGAAGAAAGGAGTCAATGCTCCAGAATGCCTTGAAGGACATGCTGCCAAAATCATCCAAAAAAAAGTAAAAATCACAAGAGATAACACCCAACGATTTGGAAAGGCACAAAACCAGCGTCTGAATATCCCAGCAAAATGTTCTGCTGAGTATTGTGAGCAGACACGAGCAGCCTCTGGGTCAGGAAAGAGGAGGAGCAGCAGCCTTGCCTGGAATTCTGTGCCGTGTCCCAGGCAGAGCCAGCCCTGGTGGCCTCCTGGAAGAGCTCCTGAGCTGGAGCTACCACTGAACACAAAAGGTGGCTGTGCTGGCAGAGACATAAACTACCATGGTTAATTATCAAAATTCCTTAGCATGGTTCATTAGCATGGTTGTTCTCTGCTCATTCTTGATTGGCATTACCTGGGCATGTGAGTCACTACTCAGATTTCAGAGATTCAGGTAAAATACAATTCCAGTTAATTTCTTTTTTTCTTTCCTCCTTTTGATTTTTCAAAATCTTTTTGGTATTTCATTTTTACCATTTGTAAATGGTAAAATATATATTGGGAATTGCTTTCCAGACTTTTCTGACACAAACACTGATGGCTGCAACTCAGACAAGCTGGGACACTGACTAAAAGCAGTTTTCCTGGTTGTTTTCCAATGGCTCAAGGACAATGGTTTCTTCTGCTGAGGCTTGATGGAGTTGGGCTTGACAATCCTTATGGGTCCCATCTAACTTGAAATATTCTATGATTCTAAAGCCCTTGGTTCAGTTAAAGACACACAAAACTTGGATGCTTCCAGGTAGGAATGCTAATCCAAAGAAATAGGGATGTGCAGCCCTTGCAAGGGTTTCCATTTCTTTTCTTCCCCTGTTTGTCTGCACAAGGCAACTTTGCAGAGCAGATAATCAGGATGTCCAGTAAATACAGGGCTGTATGAAGACTTGACTGGATTCTTGAGTATTTTCTCTTAGAAAAGACACTTTAATGTAAATATACAAACATTGCATTTGTGTGAAAATCACATTTTATTCAGCATCGTGTGTATTTCACACTCTCAGGATACATCACAATGGCTCAGCATGGCCAGCATCATCCAAAGTTTAACCATCACATCCATATGTCTTGCCTGGATCTAGTTTGTGTTTTATTTATTTATATTTTTAACGCACTTTGGTGACAGAAATGAATCCATTTTAGATGAAGGTTGTAAGTACCTTTTTCTTTTACCCCTGCCTAATCCTGAAGTGCTTTGAAATTCACAGAGAGTCATAAAAGAGAAAAAAAAAAAAAAAAAAGAATGGGCCAAGGAGAATTTTTTCTGCTCTGGTTTTGATATAAGTGATGCAGTGCAATATAAAAGAGTGTCTACAGAAAGCCCATGATAACGAAAAGGTGAAGAGGTTTCATTTTAAACCCCAAAGTGTGGGGGATGTATTGGCTAAGAGCTGGGGGTAGGTGATGCATTCCTCACACACAGAGGCTTTCCAATCCCATCCCTGCCAGGAAAACATCCTGATCTTTTCCTGCCCATCCCCAAGGCCAGGTGGGAGCTGCACTGGAGGTGGCACATGTCCTTGGAGAAGACATTGTCCCCTGGCCATGTTGACAAAAGCTCCTGAGCCCCACAGCAGAAGACGGAGAACAAAAACAAATCCCAAAAGAAGAGCTCATTTTCCATGTGGATGTGCAGAAAACAGATCCAGTGACTTTTAAAATTTATTTTCTTTATTATGTGTCAGGATGTATTATGATACAAATATTTTTGGCTTGCAGACTTTTCTTCATGCTTTCATTTCTTCATGATCCTTCAGACTCTTTTTTGTTGGTTTTTTTTTTCCCCGAAATTTCAGCAGATTTTTCAATATTTTGCGGTGGGGTTTTGAGTAATTCTGTGCATAAAACTGTCCAAGGAATTTTTCTTTGTAATAATTCTTTGTGGGTTGACATCCTGCAAACATACTTGAGTGGGAGTTCAATGCTGGTGTCTCTTAAGTTGGGTGAAGATTAGGATGGGAGGATAAAAACCCACAAAAATTTTTGAAGCTTTCACAAAACCATTTAGAAAATTTACTGAAAATTCCCCATATTTTCTGGGAAATTATTACTTAAAAAAAAAAAAAAAAAAAAA